>VFFE01007146.1:1039820-1106247 GCA_008921705.1 Burhinus oedicnemus
ATATAAATGGCTAAGAGTTTCACAGAAATGTGATTCAGTTTTACTTTTATTGAAATCATCACATAATATCTGATTCGATCTCAAACTGTACCAAAAAAGGAAGGGGGGAAAAAAGAAAAAAAGAGGCCGGTAAGCACCAATCGTCCTGGATCATAAAGCACACATTGATTCCCCTATAACTTTTAAAAATATTTTAGGAGTTTTCATAAAAAGGATTAGTACCCAAAACTTCTTTTTATGTGAAGTAAATGAATGGGTTGGCTGCAAATACAGTGTACTGGCTTTAAGTTTGATGGTTTGACCCCATCCTTAATGTTAAAGTATTTATTTTTGCTGTCGTAGTAAATACTTGATCAGACTTTTAAAAGGTTGCAAATGATATTTCTTCGTGAATATGATGATGATGTACCTAGATGTGGATTGTCTTGGGTGAGGGGAAAAGTAGGACCAGGGGTTTGCTGTGTTGTATTAGACATGAGAATTTTCTCAGATTTCCCCTCTTGCTCAAAGCACTCCTATATTCAACCTATCTTCTTTGTGCCTTTATTCCGTCCCATCAATTGTATTACCAAAGCATCAACGCAGAGGAGTCTATTTCTCTGTTTTCCTCCGCTGACTTTCACAACTTAAATACTTGCCTCTAGAATTTGAAGACATAAAACAAAGCATCTCTCTGTGAATGAATGTCAGATACCAACAACAGGCACAAAAGATTGTGCTTGCTCTGCCTGGGATGGAGACTAATGTTCATAACAGCCACACAAAGGATCCTTTCTCTATCTCTTTGTATCAAGACTGTAGTTTAATTTTCAAATCCCTTCCACTGTGTCTAGTAAGGTTTTATTTTGCAGTTAATGATTAAAAAGGGGCAGAGTGAGGAATAGATTTTTTTTTTTTTTTAAATAAATACAGCTCTGACTTCAGAAGAATACATGCCACTTATCAGGTTCTGTTGTTGTTGTTTACCTACTTCACCCATAGACAGTTTTCAGTAATTGCATAAGAAACTTTAAAACTGCCACAGTCTGTAGCATCAGTGATTCTATTTGATACAAGATCTTATGGTCACAGACAGATACAAAAATGTATTGTTTAAAATAAACTGCAAAAAGTTCTAAAGCAGACCAATGTTTAAGGCCAGATTTAGATGTTCACACTTTTATTGGTTTTGTAAAAACCTTGGTTTTCAACCCAGGCTTGATTAGTCTGTGGACATTTACTTCACAGAAAGAGTATGAAAATAAATTATGCTGGTATAGGACAAGCAGAATATTGGTCTGTTTAAGCCTGACTGATTTTTATGTAACAAATTAGTGAGCAAGGTAATTAAGTTTCTTTTAGATGACTGTTTCATCTCTGGAAAGAATCCCAAGAACCTCAGAAAACTGACTTTTAGGTTATATTCCGGTCCTAGGTCTATTGCAGCTAAGTGGCTTGTTTCTCATTATTGCGTTTAGTGCTACAGAAACTACTCCACCAGAGTCTTTATTAAAACTTGCTTAAGGCTAGCATTTTCCCTTGGGTCAATAATGACTTTAGAGGAATGGATGTAGAAGCTAGATTTGTTCTAGCTACTGGAATGAATTATGTCTCATTGTGGCCCCCAGGCTAGTATTTCAAATTTGCCACCAGGCACTTCATCAAAAATTCTATTCCAGTATGGAAAAGACCTTCTGCTCCTATTAGTAAATGCAGAGCATACATTTGAATATCTTCCCCAACACCCAAACTATACAACTATATATTTTTCTCCACTAAAAACCAATTGAATTGCCACATGCATCAGTGAAGATGTGGTTTAGAAACGTATCCTGAAGATCTCGTGTACTGGGGAGATGGTTGCCAGTTATTTCCATTAAAATATGGAGCACACACAAAGCATCAAGCTAACATCTGTGCTGCTCCTACTGGTAAAAGCCATTAAAATCCCACAGCTCATTTTCCTGGTGTGAGCACAGTATTTATAAGAGGGGTAGTGTGGAAATAGCATTTCCTCCTGCAAGTCCTTGCTCACAAGTAATCCAATCAAGATCAGCATTGCTTATCATTGTGCCTCATAGAATCATAGAAGCATAGAACAGTTTGGCTTGGAAGGGACCTTTAAAGGTCATCTAGTCCAACCCCTCTGCAATGAACGAGGACATCTTCCACTAGATAGGGTTGCTCAGAGTCCTGTCCAGCCTGACCCTGAATGTTTCCAGGGATGGGGCATCTACCACCTCTCTGGGCAACCTGTTCCACTGTGTCACCACCCTCAGTATAAAAAATTTATTCCTTAAAATTTCTGTCCTACTGCTATGAGCAAATATTTCTGAAGCATGTAGTTCCTCAATAAGTAAAAAAAAACTATGGTTTTGTCTACTTTGGAAAATGTGCTCATGTTGATGGCAAGATGAAATAATGACCTAGAAAAGGCTTTGGATTTATGATCCCAAAAATAAATTGGTAGCTTTCCCATTGCTGGTCTGTTTTTTAAAAATGATGGTGTCAAGTTTACAAAATGTAGTAGTATAGAAGCTTTTTTTCTCTTTCAGTGTTATTACAGACTGAGGTATCTGTTGAAACGGAGAGATATTTGATATTAAAAAGAGATTGGTAATGGATAATAGGCATATAGGTGTTTGGCTTTGCTTTGTGCTTGTCAAGGACACAGTCTTCCAGCACGTTACTTGGATAGCTCACAAGCACATTCACATTCTCATCTTATTTTTTCTTGCTGACTGCATTTTTCCTGAGTGCTATGTTCAGAGATTTCAAATGCAACATTACCTAAGAGGTGCCATTAAAATCTGAATCAAACGGTAAATGTTACGATGGATATTGCACTTTAACTGTTATGTCTGTAGCCCAATATTAAATATAAATAATTATTTTTATATATGCAGTGAAATTTTCCCTATAACCATTTGCACGGTTTATTTCTAGCCTAACAACTGCAGGAATTGAAAAAAATTGTTCTCCTTTTGCTAGATACCATGCACCATGCTCCTTACTTTTCCTTCCAAAGTAGATTTTCCAGATGTTTCTCTACAAAACAGGTAGAGCAACTACAGCAGACCATAAAAATATATCTGCTTTCTTGCAGTGTGTTTATTCTGTATTGGACTTTTAGAGAATACCATTTTAGACAACATTATGGCAAGGCTAATCGAGTAAATTCTGTCTATAGGTAAGCTTTTCTTGACAGTTTGTATGGCTGAAACAACATTTTACATAGTAGGAAGAAAAAAACCACATTCATATGAAATTTGTAATCCAGTCAGCTTAATCAAAATATCAGGAAATAGGAAAAATAGGTGTAGATGCAATATATGTAGAATCATAGAATCACCACTAAACCACGTCCCTGTGATCCATTCCTCTTACATTACATTTAAACTTCAGGAAAAAAAGTGCGGAGTTTTAGTCGAGATATGAGACAATGTTTTACATGAACTTTCTCCATTTAGTTTTGGCTTTAAACAGTAGTGCTCCAATACAACAGTGGAGCTTGTTTTAGGTGCTTCTTTTGTTTTAATCTTTTTATTTTTTTTTTCCTTTAAATCCAAAATAAGACTTCAATGTCATTTTTTTATGACATGGGGAATAGACAGTTTAGGAACACGTGTTTTTTCAGTGGTGCCCAGTGACAGGACAAGAGGTAATGGGCACAGACTTGAACATAGGAAGTTCCATCTAAACGTGAGAAGGAACTTCTTTACTTTGAGGGTGGCAGAGCACTGGAACAGGCTGCCCAGAGAGGTGGTGGAGTCTCCGACTCTGCAGACAGTCAAAACCCCCCTAGACGCCGTCCTGTGCAACCTGCTGTAGGTGACCCTGCTGTGGCAGGGGGGTTGGACTAGATGATCTCCAGAAGTCCCTTCCAACCCCGGTGATTCTGTGACTCTGTGATTCTGTTCTTCTAAAGATCCTCTGGAGCTGAAATGGTTTCTCACCAAAATGATGGGATATGGAAGTCTGAAGTACCTTTAAAGCTTTAAGTCTCAACCTCAACAGTGTTTTGGAGCCTTCTTATAGATAATCTTTTACTTGGAGGTTCCCATCTCACCATCTTCTTAAAGAAATATAAACCACTGGGAATACAAGTTAAAAAGCCCCTCTGCTGTTTAATGTGATTCTTTCTATTGGTTATAGCTGAGCAAGTCATTGCAACATAAACCTTCTTAGTTCATAGAAGTGCAATGGATTTAAGAAATCACCTGGTCTATCTTTTTGCTCTAAGGCAGTATTAGTTTTGTCATTCCTGACACATCAGCTCCTCCTGTAAACTCCAGAACTGAAGAATTCTCAAGGAAATCTGTTCCAGTGCTTCACTTTTCAAATTCTGAGAGTTTAACAAGTCCAGTGCATCCAAGCTTTTACTGTCGGTGGAGTTTTTTGCTGATCTTTGGTAATTGTTTTTGATCTCTTTTGGATCCATTCTAAATAGTTCACATTTTCTTGATACATGGTGCCAAAAAAATCCTGTGGTATTCAAGCTGAGACCTTGCTAGTTTGGAGAACAGCATCTCCTTGGCTGCAGTTGGGTTTTTCTGCCCGAGAACAGTGCTTGCCTTTTCTGTAGCTGAGTGACACTGATGACTCCTGCTCAGTCTGTGATTCACAAAAGCCCCTGGAACCTTTTCTGCAGATTTTCTGCATAGCTACTACTCGTTCTGTGTTTTATAGCTGGTTATTCCTGACTGAGTGAACATCTTGCACATGACCCTGTTGGATAGCATCTCTTTTTTTTTTTTCTTTCTGAAGACATAAATGCAATTTGTCAGAATCATTTTGAATTTTTATTCTGCCCTCCAGAGTACTTTCAGTGCTCTCAGCTTGGTGTCACCTCCAAATTTAATAAGCATATTCCATGTTCTATCACCTAGGTCATTAATGACAATATAAAACATTGATAGACACAGAAAAGACCTTTCTGTGTCATTTCTAAGTGAGTCAAAGAATTGCTTTTAGGTATCAAGCTCATTATATGGCATGGATAATTATATTATATTAATGAAACTGTGTAACAGAAGGAATTATCCACATCTAACAATGATGATGGAAGAAGAGCTCACCTACGCCAAGATTTCCTTTTTTCCTCTGAATTTTTGCCTGAGTTTAAGTTATCTGACTGTGCTTCATTACCATGTAAGGCTCACAGGCAGGACAGGGGAAAAACAAAACAGATTTTCTCCTTCTCATTCTAGAGCTGAGCTGGGCGTTTAGAGTCCTGTAACGAGAAAGAAAGAGTGTATAGGTAACATTCATAAGCAATGTAAGACATGCTTCATTCCTCTGCCTGCCCAGAATGTCTGTAGAGTAGGAATAAACTCTGTAATTTAAATAAGGAAACTTGCAAGGACTTACAATAAAAGGGATTTTCTTCCTATTTACTCTGATCCCATGGATGCTTACACAACTGCAGACCACATATTCACCATTTTGATTTTGTAACAGCTTTTCCCATAGACTTCAATGGCGCTAAACATTCACTTAAATGCACAAGCCACTTTGTGCTGAATTATGTATTTTCTTAACTTTTATTTTAATATGAAATAAGATTCTAAAAAATATTTTCAGTGTTCTACTATGGAAATAGACACATCTCCTCATTTCTAGCTGCAAAGTGTCTGTGAGAAGACATACTACATTCATATGTCCTGTCTCTATGAGCTCAACATAACATTTGAATTACTGATTACCTGCATTATGTGTAAAAATTCATACAGCTGGGCAGCTATGCCTCTGAGGACTCTCAAAGGCATCAAGTATTTAAGTGAAGTCCTGTATATATTATATCCATTAAGTTGCATGTATATTTGACTGCCTTAAACTGTAACACTTCAATGTCATCCCAGTTAGTCAGTGACCATAATATGTGCAGAATATATTTGACTCTCCTTTACAGCTTTTCTTTGCTGAGTTGAAATAAGGCTTCTGTTACTTTTTCAGTTGTATTATTCTCCCAGGAATATACTAAAAGAGTTTTGTTTTGGTTTATTGGGATGGTTATTTGCAATCCCACACAGACACACAATAAATGGCAAGCTGATATGATTTTTTGTTATCTAAACAGCATTTCCATGAAATTTTGGCTCATGTGGAATAATCTATTATATTATTACCTTCAATTTATTTGACACCAGTCTAATACTCTGGCTATCTAAAGTACTTCTGTAACTTCCAGTACAATAGTATTTTTGCACTTCCAATATAGTTTTTTGTTGTTGTTTATCTTCAAAATACCTGTGTGAAATATTCCTGCTTATAAATAGATAGAGAAGGTAGACAGAGACTAAACTAACGAACACCACACAGGAATCCTGTGCTGAAGCAGAGAATTTGTGCTTCAGAACTTGCAAACTGGCACCCTGGGCATCCAACCCTTTTCTTCCGTAGCTTGTTGCATAAAACACATCATTCCCAGCTCATCCTCATGTAGCGATTTGCTTTTCATGCCTACAAGGTCATAATACCTTAATGACGCATGTAAAGAAAAAAGAACAGCTTGTCAAGACCTGGCTTATTCTTTGTATTCCTCATTCTTTTATTTTTATCTCAGGTTTCATTTCATTGTAACTTGCCTCTCAGAAGAGGTTGACTGTCACACATAGGCTATTTTGCTGACTGTCCCAACACAGAGGCACTCACATGCCCCATCTCATCAGCCCTTGGTAGACCAGACAAGTCATGCTGTCTTCTAGGCATACGTTTCCATCATGGGGTGTGCAGAGGGCTGGCAGCAGGTGGACTCGGAGCTATTCTGCTCAATCCTTTTGACATCAGAGGCTTTAAATCTCTATAGAAGTATTTTGCTGAATCATGTTACAATTTTTAAATGCTCTAATATGAAATTTCCCCTGGTGCAGCTTCAAATCTTATGTCCCTTATTAAATGCTTAGGGGATTTTTTTCCCAATGTGGTGAAATCTATCATGTCTATTACTAACTGTGATTTTCTTCTCCTTTAATCTCGCTGCTACTCCTTCCTGTAGGGCATGGGCCAATCCTACTGCTTTGCTTTGGGGGGTTTGCAGTGGGAGACGGCCACATGCTGATGACCGCACAGGTTTGAGATGGGGTTTTTTTCTGCATCCAAGCATCACCTATGCAGAAGCATTTGCAGGAGCAATCCCAAAGGCAGATCCCAAAGGCAATCCCAATGCCTTTGGGGACTGCATATCCCTTGAAACAGGTAACGCAGAGTGTGCCTCGAGTTGCACTGTGTCTTGCTTGACTGGCCTAGGAAAGGGAGGTAGACCAGTTCCTAGATGGCAGTTGAATATTTTCAGATGCATCATGTCTGGTACTCACTCAGTGTCATGAATTACAGATAAAGGAGCAAATCTCTGCACCATATTTTGTTTGCCGGGACCTACCTGTGTCACAGACATGGGGAAAGCTTGGCTGAGAGGCGTTTTGCCACCACCACCTCCAAAAGGGACATTTCACCCTGCAGATTAACGTGTATTTTGGGCATGAGCTTCCTCCATTATGGGTTACATGTTCCCCCATCAGTACTTTCTCTAAGCTCCTTTTTCTGTGTCCGGTATTTTTGTTCCCAATTCAGGCAACACCAGACACGCTTCTGCTTCTGCCCAAAATGGAATCTCAGAGCTGGAACTGGACAAGACACCTGTAAATTGGCAATTTTAAGTCAGGAACCACTAACAGAGCTTGTAACCCTTTCTCCTGTCCTGCAAATCTCAGACATTCATATGGCCAGGATAAGCCCAAGCTGGTCAATGCTCCTTGCCTCTTTGTGAGGAGCTGGGTTAAAGCACGGCTTGTAAATGGAGAGCCAGAAGTTACAGCTGGATTTGAAAGGCAGGAAAGTAGGGGCTGCAAATTTGTGAGGTTGAGATTATAAGTAATGAAAGAAGAGAGAAAAGAGAGACAGAATTGATTCAGGAGGATTTAAAGCAGAAAGTTATTGATACGGAGAAATACAATATTGGACAAAGGCAGGAAAAAACCCATAAATGTACAGGTACTGATATTGTGAGGTTACAGGAATTTGATAGGACTGGTAGAAACAGTTTAATTTTGGAGACAAAAGTTATATGGATATACATGTCCAGTAATCTAGTGTTTGTAATCTTAGGAGAAAAAATTTGTCCGATACGACTGATTTACGAACTGGTGCTGTTACCTCAAGACCTGCTGAAGCAATTCTGCAATCTGTTACAGAGATACAAAGACCGTATTCATTGGGTTTACTCACAGCAGGGAGGAATATAGTAGGTGGGTGACACAGTGTGACCTACTTAGCATATGGAGAAAACGGTATAATGCCAATTTGCTGCTACCTTGGTATGTTGCCTAATAATTGGGGATAGTTGAGTATGTAATCAAAATTAAAATCTGTGAACATAAAGATACTCAGTAGCTTTGGAATAAGGAAAAAAAGAGCATAGTAATAGCAAGGAAGTCTAATAGTGGAAATTTAAAATGACATTTAAATTAAATTCTTGCCTCTGTAAATGTGGCAATGTTTAATGTGGTTTTGATCAGTGCAATATGCTATCCTTATATCAGCATAGAACCGAAATTTGTTCACAGTTGCAGTCAGCATCAGGTTCCTGTGGGTGGTGGGGGATGTCCCTTTATAACAAGCACTTGATTTAAGTGGGACAAATGAGTTAAATATGGGTCCATGTCTGCAGATACAGAAAGCCAAGCTAAAAGTTCATTTCTGTTCCTCATGGAAAAGCTTCACAGAGCTGATTCAGTGTTTCTCTGTGAGTGTCCCAGAGCCTAGGAGAAATTCATACAAGCAGAAAAGGTCATATAATGCCCCAAAGAAATTACTCTAAACTATGTAATCAGTAGGGGGAATAAGGAAGATACAGGGTTTTTTTCGGGTTTTTTCCCCTCCAGAAATTTACCCTACATTTCTGCTTTGAACAGATGTCTTAAATAAGTGTGTGGGAAATTTCCAGGAAAGTCCCATACACTTGAATATTACCATGTTTCTCTAGTGTGATAATGATTTCAGACATGACTGATGCTATTACTTTGTTTTGTGTTACTATTCTTTTTATTATGTTTGCACAAATACAAATAGCTGTAATACTAATCACTGTACTAAATCACTGAAAAAAGACTATATAGAATTTCAATTTTTTAAATAATATTTTCCTAGGCTTGTGAAACATTCCCAAACATTTTTTGCTTCCTTCCCAGATTTAATTGATATTCCTGTCTATCTCTGAGGGCAGTCATACTAGTCATTGAACAACGTTCAAGCTCGCCGTTGAAAATAAGCCTTTGTCTTTATCCTGTACAGCAGGAGAGACTGAAGGCTGAATAGTCAATTGGTCCAAAAATTTAGAGCAGCACTGAAGTAAAGAAATGGAAGCAACAAGGCAGAGGAGAGGTTTTAACTGAGATATTATGAGGGACTACATTTTCAGCAGAGTGGCTTAGCAGACCAGGAGGTGTCTCCATTGAAGCCTCATGAGCTCTTTAGGTATTGGCAGGTTGCAAGTCCAGAAAATATTTCATGAGTGAAAGGGAATGACTTGGATAAATGAGGAGGCATAAGAAAGCATACTGAACCATGGTAGCACCTCTACTTAGGGAACAAAAACACACTGTTGTGTAACTGAAGCAAATTCTTGAGGACTTGTAGGTGTTCTGTAGAATATCGAGTGTCTAACAGGCAAAACCCAGCTTATTTAGTGGACGTATGGAAAGGGGGAAATGAATTTGTGAAAAGAACCATGAAGATAATTTTGATTCTTTTGTAAGAGAAATTACTCATAACACTGGCTAGGTGATCAGTTTGAGATTGGAAAGAAATTAAACAATAAACAATAGAAATGCCACTAACAGGAGCAAACCTTGAATCATACTTTTGATATGGCAAGAAAAAGTGGAAGAGATGTAAGAATCTAGGTATTAAGGAGACAAATGACTAAACCGTCAAGCTATCATGCCTGTAACTAGCCTTTATGACAGTGTTATTACTAATCTGCCTTCACCCTGCCCTTCCCCACTCACTGTAATGCACATCTCAATTAGACTCTATGGGATGGGAGCTACGAGTCTAAAGACGCTGACCTTGATGGAGGGATTTGAGTTTTATTCTGGAGGTGTGTCTATGTACTTATGCATATGGATAAGCATTTGCATATGTTTGTGTAAGAGAAAATAAATGTTAGATAGCATTTGAAGGCTTCACTGAAGTGATTTAGAGGGAGTAGGTGGTTACTGCCCTAGAACATGGAAGGGGTTTGATGATATGCAAGAGTAGGAGGATAATTAAGATTGCAAATACTGTTTATGTTTTGTAGTTACTGTAGCTAACTCTTCTGTTTCTGTATCTCCAAATATTTAAGTTTTCTCTAAATTCCCATATCTTTGTTTCATACAAAATGTTCTTAATTTTGTTTTAATAAAGGAAACTTCTAACTGATGGGCATCCATAGAAATATTTAAAACACAGTTCCTTAAGGCATAAAGCCAAAAGACAAATAACCATAACACAAAAAAAGTATTATTTTTTTAAAAGCTTTTGTATTTTAAGCAGCGATCTTTTGTTATCATAGTCAATATTATCATTTTAAACTCTTCAAACTGCCATTGTTATGTCTAGAGATCATATCTTTATTATGTTCAGTACAGTATGTTAATGCTGTCTGCAAGGGATATAAAGAGGGGAGTCACTCCACAAGGGTGCTCGGAAAAGAATTTTGGAAAGATATTAAATATCAAAAATTTTTGAAATTTTCCTACTATATTTATAATGTGTGCTCAAGGAATCAGTAAAGGAGTTTATTCCCCTTCCCCTGGTTTGCTAGTTCAATGCAACTCCTACAACTGGATCAAATGGAAAATATTTTATAGATACTCCGTTGCAGTTAAAGGACATTTATCATAGCAAGCTGGGTAAAGCATCATCTAGCTATATGCTTGCTCTCTGACGCTATAGTAATTGACATTTAAAAAAAGACTCCGTTAGAAGAATGTTTAGGTTACTGGCTTTTTAAAATAAATATTTGCAGATCACATTTACAAAACAGAGTATTTCACCCTCTGTTTATGAAGCAGTAAACAGGTCTGTTCATTTTCAGTGCATTCTTTTAAAAAGGTTATTTTATCTAAATACTGATTTTACAGTGTTCAATGAAATACAATGCATTACATTCAAAATTAATAAAGTTTAGCATATGTATCTGCACAGGAAATCACAAAGTGGCTGTTCTTATTATTTACAGTTTAGGTGGAGACATGACTCTTGTTTGCTGCTGAGAGATATAATATGTGCCCAAATTCTCATTTCAATTCACTGAATTACCCAGTTGATCCTACCACTGTTGTGCATCGTTTCCCAGCAGAGCCCAGCTGGGATCTCACAGCTGCTACACAAATATTCCATATAGTATGGGAGAATGCAGAGAAGAAACTTGGGACATTTTCAGAAATATAAATTTTGTTCCTTAGACTAGTGGATTAATTCTCGTTCCAGTAATACAGAGGACGGATTTTGATTAATTTCAATTATTCTGATTAGAAAAAAAAAAAAAAGAATAAAAAATACGTACCAAAATCCCAGTGAATCATAGAATAGTTTGGGTCAGAAGCGACCTTTAAAGATCTGGTCCAACTCCTCTGCTATGGGCAGGGACATCTTTCACTATATCAGGTTGCTCAAAGCTTCATCCAGCCTGACCTTGAAGAATTCCAGGGATGGGACATCCAACTTCAAAATTTGAACTTTGAAATACCTAAAATACTTGTGGGGGGAAAAAAAAATCTCCATTTGCTTTGAGGTTCTGTATTTATTTCAGCATGTCATCTGGGGAATGGTATAGCCTATAAAATCCATGTAGTGTAGTGCAACACAAGAGACAATAGGAGTACTTGTCTTTTATTCTTACTACTGTAATTGTATTTATTTATTTACTAATAACTGTGCTGTATAAAATACTTTTTGATCTCTGAAGCCAGTGAGCTTTTCCACTGACCATCATAAACTTATTATCAGGTATAGGAGATTAGACGTGAACATGACTCCTAGTCCAAGAAACTGAAAATTGGTCTGTATTCATGAACTTGCTATGTAATAGGCTGATATAAATCCTGTTGGGTTATTAGGATTTATTTCTGAAGGGAAGAATCATGGTCACATTTTACATGCTACATTAAAGGTTTACAAAAATAACCCATTATAATGATGCTTGTCTTTTCTTATAAAAAAAAGTATCAGAAATGATAGCAAAACCAGTTAAGTCAATATAATTCAAAAGTCAGTTTAAGTCACAAGTCATGAGGATACCAAACCAAAACTTTTGTGATATTCTTATTCAGAAGAAAATATTTTTTCATGCCAGTTTTTGCTGTGCTACAGCATTTCTCTGCAGATACTTACTTAATAGTGAATTAATTTCATAATTTCATGACTTTTAAATACTTTCCTGATACCGGTCACTCCAGCATCACTACAGCTCAACTCTCACTCCATCACTCCCGGAGAGCTTGTTTTTGTTCTAAAGTGCAAACAGGTCTGAGCAGACATGGTAACTGAACATCTCCGTGACACTTCACATCACTTTGTAAATCCCATATTAATGCCAACTTGAACAATACCATTTTGTTTATAGAAACGTTCTCTCTGATATTTCAGAAGAAAAAATGGTTCTTCTCTGCCATCCCTACAATCTTAAGTACTATGTTTTCTCACAGCTGAATTGAGGTTTTGGGTTTATAAGAAATGGTTGAAATATCCAGCAACATTTTTAGACTACTATATTAATCTATGTTAATTTTGCAAACAACATACTATGGCTATATAAACAACTAAGCCACAAATGAGACTCATCTATCCTGTGCACATTAGCAGAGTTCCTGTGGAAAAATTAAGATCTGATCATATAATTGAGGAACGTACAACAACGTGCATGGATAAAAACAAGGGAATTTCTAGCTGAACAGACAGCTGTAATACCAGTATTTTATTTTCAGGTGTGTGGTTCTGCAATCTGAACAAATTTTGGCATAAAAAAAGTTGTTCAGTTGAAATAAGAGATAACTATAGAATAATAATTATATAATAATTATAATATATATAATAATTATAATATATAATAATGCCTAATATTGGGCATTGCCCTTCTTAGCACTGAAAATATTAATGTTAGTCAAGAAATCATTATTATTTTGAATGTTGATTTATTTTGATTGAATAAAGGTAAAATATAGTGGATTTGAATGATAAAAGCATTACATACACACACACAAATGCATAAATATGTCATCCAGCTTTCTTTTTGTCTTGATAAAGTTTGAAGTTATGTGGAATATGGGAAATAGCTTTCTGAGGCAACAGCTTGTTCTGCATGTTGTTGCAATTTGTTTCTGATGTCAAAAATATGTTTTTGGAGAGCAGAATGATATTAGAAGTAGAGAATTTTACTAGGAGACGCTATTTGTTGTAATAAACTGCTCTAGAATTCATCAGTCAAAATGAATGCTGGCACAGGCAGTCATTCTGCTAGCCTCATTTTTTTAAAAAAAATGCACTCTTACCCAAAGTTTCTACTCTTAGCCATATTAGGTGATTGACTGACATTCTTATCTTGATTTGGAAAGTTATCTACAAAATGAAATTTTACCCTTGAGTATAAAAATACATGTAAATATGTGCACACAGTTGTGCACAGTTGCTGTTAAGGCAATTTTCTTTTAAAAAAAAGTAGATCTCTGTCTAAAGAGAAGCCCATGAAATACTAATTTTATAAACACCATTCCTTTTGGTTTTGCATGAACATGTGATATTAGTGAAAGAGGCTCACCAGAAACTTTTATAAGTATCTCACCTTGTGTGGTCATGAATTTGAGGTTGTCGGCTCCCTGTCTTGTCCGTGCACATCAGGGCTACAACCATCAGTGGGTGTAACATGATGGCCAGAACAACCATCCTGCTGTGGTATTGTTGTCTTTGCCTAATTTTCCTACATTATGGGGAAGCTTCCAAATTCACTTGGCGTTGGCCATTGCTTACCTCTAAGTACAGACTAACCCCACCTTACAGTTACTGAATTTGAAAACATACAAATTTCTAAAATTATTTAAAATATTGAATTAAATTATTAAATTAATTAAATGTTAAAGTAGTAAAAAATTGAAATTATAAAACAGAATTTGAAAGACCGGCATTGAAATTACTGTGTTCTATCCATTCCCCTCCTGGAGGTAACACTTCCTGATCCCAGAGAACAAGCTATTAACATACAGATATTTCAGCAGAGAAGAGCTCACTTGATACATTTAGAGGCTTGTTCTGCATCGTTACAGAGGGCTTTGCAACACTGACTTGTTAAACGCTTTCCTGTGGCCAGGCCTAGTCAACTCATCTGTGTTCTATGAAGTTCTTCAGAAGGTCAAACCTCAAAGATAGTTTCAGAACCGAGGCCAAAATGAGTTTACACTTTGTAGATACACTTTTGCTCTTTCTCCTGAGCAGGTCACTAAATGGCTCTGTGTGTGTTCAGAAGTCACCCTCGCAAAGTATAATTCTGATATCCATATGATATTTAATCTGTGAAAATAAACCTTTCTGATCTTTTTGGAATTAATCTTTTATGTACATGAACAAAACAAAAGCCTGTATTGCATGTTGTTGAAATGGATTATTAAGGAAGAAAATTTTCTCCAAATTGTGCTTGTCGGCCATTGAACCCAAACTAGTACTCTCTTATTTAACCTCTGCTACCTCTTGTCTTTGATTTGGGAAAGAATTTCACCTGTACTCTGCATAAATATTTTAAAGTATGTGTAATTGTCCTTTAAATCGACAGCGTATTTTAGCCAACTAGTATATACAATTCATTATTGACAATTTGTGCCACCTTTTGTCTTGGAGAAAGCTCTTTTTCGATTCTTGTGTGGTTTTCCTCTTTCTTCTCCTCAATCCTTGCAACTTTTAATAACAGTTGTAAAAAAAACCCGAAACAAAACAACAACAAAAAAAAAAAAACCCACAGAAGAAAAAATAACCTTTTCTTCTTGCTGAAATAGCCTGTTGTTATGCATCTAGGTATTAATTAATTGCAAGAATCCCCTCTGTTCTCTCAGAAGCATCACAAGGATATTTTTCTAACCCATGCTGTGATCATAATTTTTCTATTAAAATGAGCTTTTTTACCACTGGTTTTCAATACCGAGGAACAGAATGGGTGTGCAGCATGACATACTTGCAAGACATACTTAAAGGCAAGCTGTGTTCTGCATTGTTTCACAAATTAAGTCTTAACTGCGACGCATCCCTTAACAATCCCAGAAATTATGGTCTTTAACATAGGAGAACACATCTCCTACATACATTGCTTAAATGGGACCGTTAACCAATTATATTTATAATTTACTGGACGTTTCCTGAGAGCTCATGAAACTCTAGAATATTCTTCCAGAAACAGTAGTGTGGTACAAATAGCGGAGCACAGCGTAGTTTCACAGGTTGAGTCTTTACACTTCTCTCCCACATAAAAGATCATTAGAAAAATAAAGTTTTCATTCCTGTGCTTGCTCCTGCAAGATAAAGAAAAAAAAGAAGACTGTTCACTTTATACTAGAGAGGTAATATGCATCATGGCACTACTTTAAGATGAGATACTTCCTACCCATTTCACACTTTAGAAATAATTACTTAACACAGTGCAGCCCATTTTATTCACAGTAACTTTTTCTCAGTAATTTACTTAGTGGTTTTGAAGTGAAAAGCATCATGCGGTGTGGAAAGCCGCAGAGCTTCTCCTGCCGGGCTTTAGTTTATTTTTTAAAATTTCTTTAGGCATTTGATCATCATGGAATTGACTCACCCTTAACGCTAATTGCCACACTAAAGAAAATGTCGCTAAAATATTCTATTAGAAACAGAACTGGAGTGGGAATTGGAAGTAGAGTCTAGTTCCCACAGACTGTGGATTCAGTTGCTGTCTTGCTGCTGTACATTCTGACCATGTGTAACATGCAGGATCCGTACAATTGTTCCTATTGTACTGAAATAATTGATTTTTATAGGAAACATTTATTCAATTTTAGTTTTGTCAATAATGCCAATGAAATTATAGGGTATGGCATGTAAGCATAGAGTAATAAATAGGAAGTGTGGAATGTTACATTGTATTACTAACAAAATTGCTATTGAAGTCAGTGCTGAACCAAAGAAGTGAATTTTTAGAATAATACAATTTTAAATAGCTGATATCATTATATATTAAAAATAGGTTTAATTTGGAACATCAGGGTTATTTAGCAGGGAAAGAAGGAAACCAGATTTAGAGGTTAGTTGGCACTTTCACCACTTGCAATTAGTTTCTATATGTATCTGTCATTAAAAGGTATTCTAAACAGCTGTGGATGTCCGTGGATGACTTTTAATACTGCATGATTTGTACCAAGACTTGCGAACTACGTTTGTCTTGGTACAAACCATGAACTATTCCCCAGTGAACAAATCTCCTGCAGTGAATAACTCAGTACAACCCCAGACTGGTAGTTTACCTCCAAATACAATGCTAATTGATAATGGAAGACATATCCAGGATAATTTCAGAATTTAAATTCCACAGACTTTCAATCGAAAATGTACACGCTTGTCTTATTGGATGAATTTTCAAAAGCATCAAAATAACTTAGCAGGATATAAATAACTTTGGAGCTGACAAACCAAATCCAAGCACATTTTAATGTTGGACCGCTAGTCTTCTTTTGGCGCCTTTGAAGGCTCATTCAGTTTCATTTGTGAACATCAGAATGAAGGTGGTGCCAATTAACATCTGTTTCAAAGTTATTTCAGGTCTTGCACTGGAACCACAGGTTTCAGTCTGCTGTGATTTCATTTAACATTCTTTAAAATTTTTTACACTTCATTTCCTATGAGAGCTCTTTGTGGCAATCTACCAGAAGAACTGTCTTGCTTTTAACCCCTTTTGCAATAGTTTGAGGATTTCAGTTGTGCCAGAAGGTTAAGGTGTACCAAGGAAATTTGAAAAATAAGATTAACTTTATCTTTTTGATTTTAAAAGCCTAGGCAGGGTGTAAACTGTGCAGTGGTTTTGCATTTTGCATATTCATACAGTTTCTTGCATTTCCATTAGCTATGAGATGGGCTCCAATGGCACTTACCTTAACAGTTTCAATGCCATCATCATCAATGTAGCAGAGTTAACATGTCGTATTGCACATTCATGGTAATAACTCTTTTTGGAGGCATTTATGTGGATATGCAGAGCTATTCATTCAATTACCCTATAGACCAGGCAGGGATCATCAAATTAATTACTGTCTCATGAATATAGAAGATAAAGGGCCAAATCCAATTAAAGACCTCAGAGTCTATGAGCTCGGAGTTACAACATGAACATTTCAAGTGATTTTTTTTACCACAGGGGTACCAGGACCTGGGCTATGCATTGTGACTTGAAAAAAGTGAAGTCACCTCAATCCGGGAGATGAACTGTGCTGAGTACAGTCCGAGCCCCCATGCCTTCTGGATCTTAAAAAGCAAGTTAGGACTGGAAAGAGAAGGCTTTTTCCAGCTTATGCTCATGCTCTGCTTATGCAGACATGTATTGATAGTTTTTTTCTGAAAAGACTAAGTGAGCTTCTAAATAACATAGAAGTTATTCTGCATCCTGTTTCCTTTTCTTTTTTTTATAGTTGAGTATCACCCAGGAAATGAGAGGCCTTAGTCTGATTCCCTGTTGTGGGGATTCACAAATCCTTATTTCCTTTATACCTCTTGACTAGGTGTATATTTTCACCTATCACACTGAAACTGAGCTTGGGATGAAAGGGTCAGAGGGGCTCCAGGCACCAGAGCCCACCCCAGCATATCCCACCTGAGGACTCCAGGCAAGGCATCAGGGGTAGTTTTGCATTCGTTTGTCCTTTTGAATCCATCACTCTTGCATCCCTACCTTTAGGGGGAGAAGGAGGAGTCTCTCTCCTTCCCTGCTTCCATTTCATCCATTTAATCCAAGTCATCTGTTTGATGATTCCAAAAATACAGCTTATATTCAGTGGAAATTTGGAGTGTCCATGAAAAGTGAATGTTCCAATCATTCAGTGGAAATAATGGTAAAACTCCTGCTGACTTGAGAGGGAGCACAGAGAGGCTTTGTAAATGCACCAGTTATCATTTCAGTAAGGGTCTTTATGCATTTAGTTTTATTCTAAGAACAGAACAAAAGCCAAAACCAATGTTTGATATCTACAAGGAGAAATAAGGACTCTAATCAGTTTATAGATTTAAGGCATTATTTTATGCCTAATTAGTTCGTAATAGCCTTTACAAAGGGTTTTTTTCTGTAAAAAGACTGTTGATGAAAATGTCACAGTTATTTTCAACAGGCTTTTGCTTTAGATATCCCACATGGACATTCTGTTATTTTGTACTCTGGCTTTTACACTAATGCCCTGTAACTGTGTTTCACTTCTTCTGATTAAACTGACAAGTAATTTGAATGGGTATCACTTAGCACATTGATCTGAGGTGGTGACAGGAATAGACCGCAGCTTTGCTTTATAAAAATAGAAGGAGCTGGTCCTTTGCTCTTACATTCTCTTGAAAGTCTGGTTGGAGTTTAAATAGTTCTTTTATTTTTATTTTGTTTTGTTTTATTTCAT
Organism: Burhinus oedicnemus; assembly: GCA_008921705.1. Classification (NCBI taxonomy): domain Eukaryota; kingdom Metazoa; phylum Chordata; class Aves; order Charadriiformes; family Burhinidae; genus Burhinus; species Burhinus oedicnemus. Next base: position 1,058,438 of record VFFE01007146.1, read on the forward strand.
CACTAATGCCTAATGGTTGTGATGTCCTATAAAGGAACATGTGGACACAAAGAAGCCAGTACTCAGAGTGAAGGATTAATTACTGTAATGAGTATTGAGTTATTTTTTTTTTCCCAGGCTTTTCTCTATCTCCATTCATTCGAATCAGTAGCTAAAGTACAGTATGTGCCCAATTAAACCTCACGTACATTGTTTTCTTGCAGGTGGGGCTTTCACCGGAGATGTGCCAGGCTGAAAAGCCTTGTTGCCAAACACACGTCACTGCCCTCAGAAAGTTTGACACATGCACTGATCTGGTACTGTGTAGGCTGCACAATACACTGCCAAGTAGGGTGTCAGAGCTGGAAAGTAGCAGTGGTTTCACTGGCTGCAAGAAACATCAACCGAAATAATTTCAAATATTGTTTCGGTGTAGACTATAACTGAAAGTGTTCAGAACAGGGTGGAGGATAAAGAGAAAACCAAAAAACAAACAAAAATCCCCCACCTGGGTGGTCTGGAGGGAACTAGCAAGATAAGGAAAAAGAAAGTAGCAATGAATTTGAAAAAGCATTTAATTCTCTAAGTACAAATATTGAGTTAGCATTGGCTTTCAGCTGTATACATTGATCAACAAATTTTTGATAGGAAATAAACAAGACCTCGTTTACTTGTCGATCAACCAAGAAATATAAGCATGATGTAATTAAAAAGAAAGAAATGCAGCTGTAATACTTGATATATATCTCATAAAGAGATCTATTAGATAGTGACTGATGCAACCAGCTAGTTGAAATCTTATTTTTCAGTGATATTTGATAATCAAAGCACTGTAAGCACAGTCAAGACAATTCTGTGCCTCCTACAGACAGGCGAGGTTTGGGTGTTTTGAACTCTAAGGCTATGTAATAGCTGGTTTTATGCCATTAAGAATAATTCTGCATCTAAATAGAATGGCATAGTTGGAACTTCAATACGTTCAGTAGAAATGTTCATTTAATACCTGTAAACATCGTGAACTCTTTGATGTACTTCCAACAGTCGCTTCATTTGTCTGTTTGTTTAAAAAGTTCCTTTGCTGAAAAAAATGCATAAAGGTCCACACTACAGAAGCCAACGTTATAGCCAAATATTATCATCAAATGGAGCCTTTTTCTTAAATACATAAACAAACAAAAATGTCTTTGCTTGCGACCAAATAATATTATGTGGTTCTCCTATTCATCCAAGAGGGAGACCTGAAAAATACTAGAAGGATTTTTTCAAGGTATGCTGATATGTTTCAGGAAGTCCTGCATTTAATTCAGTGAATAGCACTCATCCCTGTGACTCATAATATAACCTTTAATCTAAAACCAACTAGGAGGAGATTGGTTACAAGTGCTTTCTAGTGAGTAAGACATAAAACCGAGGCCAGTGGTCATACCAGACATCAATATCATTTCCATTAAGAGTTCTAAAAAGTATATCCACTAATCTGTAACAAAGATGTAACAAAGATCTACTCAATAAATTTTTGGAGTTTAGATGCGTGCAGTATTGTTTCTTACATGTTGTAAGACATCCAGAACTTCTCTACCACTCCTCTTTTCTTAGTTGCCTCGTATTACTTCAACCTTTTAACAGATAAAATTTTAATAGAAAATATGATAGAAGGCTCTATTAATAACTATTTCATTACTTAGTATCATTAATTATTATGCTTATAATGATAGAATACACTTTTCTTAAGAGCTTGTATTAAAGTGGGTAAATTTTGACACTTTTTATTAACAGAGTCCTTCACTATATGCTTCCATATCTGAAGGGAAAGAAAAAATGTGTACTCTCGCCTTTTCCTCCAGTTATTTTAGATTAAGAGAAGCCATCCAGAAGTGATTTAAAAGCAGATTGCAATGTACAGCTGGAAAGCAGTTGGTGGTTAAATGAGGAGTTTGTAGCAGACCCTTAGCAAATGGATGTCTGTGAAGAAATTAGAATAATTTCAAATTCTGGAGTAAACATTTCTGACCTTCTAAATGGAAGCATCTGCAAGATTTCATTTAACTGAGGAGTGGGGAGATTCTCAGCTTGTGTAAATTAATGTGGTTTCAGTGAAGCTGATGGTTTTATAACAGTTTACACCATCCACATTTGTGTCTTCTAAAATTTTATTTTTTATATGCATTTAAGTGTAATGACATCTTCCAAATAGAAATATGCAGTTTACTCTATGAAAACCCTGATGTTTTCCTCTTTGAGTCCCCTGAATAAGCATTGCAAAGGAAAAGATGCTTTTTAACTAAAAGAAATAACCTGCAGATCAATATTCTAATACATATTGTTACAAACAGAAAGGAATGAGGGTAAGCTTCAGAGACAACAGTTGTCAAGGATAGTAGGACAGAAACCTGGATCAGACGTACACTTGCATGCTAACACTCTGTCATGGTTTAACCCCAGCCGGCCGCTAAGCACGGCACAGCCACTCCCCAGTGGGACAGGGGAGAGAATCAGAAGAGTAAAAATGGGAAAACTCATATGTTGAGATAAAGACAGTTTAATAGGTAGAGCAAAAGCTGCACATGCAAGCAAAGCAAAACAAGGAATTAATTCACTGTTTCCCATCGGCAGGCAGGTGTTCAGCCATCTCCAGGAAAGCAGGGCTCCATCACGGGTAACAGTTGCTTGGGAAGACAAAACTCCATCACTCCAAACATCCCCTCTTCCTTCTTCTTCCTCCAGCTTTGTATGATGAGCATGACATCATATAGTACGGAATATGCCTTTGGTCAGTAGGGGTCAGCTGTCCTGGCTGTGTCCCCTCCCAACTTCTTGTGCACCCCCAACCTACTCACTGGTGGGGTGGGGTGAGGAGCAAAAAAGGCCTTAACTCCGTAAGCACTGCTCAGCAATACCTAAAACACCCCTGTGTTATGAACGTTGTTTCCAGCACAAATCCAAAACATAGCCCCAAATTAGCTGCTATGAAGAAAATTAAATCTACCCTAGCCAAAACAAGCACACACTTGTATTACCTGCATTTGCAGTGATATAGATAACATTAAATATGTATTGGAGAGATTTGTTGAGGACGTATCAGAAAACCTGTCTCAGATTACCAGTTTTGTCTCCTCCAGCTGCATTTCCCTGTTTTCCCTCATTATTGGCAAACTTCAGTTCCAAATTAGGGTAATGTTGGCATATGTCTTTATCTGAGAAAGCTCAGTTTAGAGAAATTCAGCTATAACTGGGCTTTTTGTTGTTTTCTTCATTAGGTTGTGACATTTCTGTGACCAGCAACTGTCTGTCTCTTGCAATCACATCTATAATTACAAAGATAAGAAACAGTTTTTACATAGTGTTGTCCTAAGGCCATTGGTGGTGATGACCAAACTATGAAAGTGGTGTGTGTGTATGTGTTTGCATTTTAAGTGTTTTGAAGGGTGAAAATGAGCATGGAGAAAAAAGCAAAATTGTTAAGATCTAATCTAAAATTTATTATGTGTGTTTCTTTTAGACAGTGGGAAGAAACTGAATTATTTAAAGGACCTCAAAATACCACAACCTGGAAGTACAGGAATGTCTTTTGGGAAGCTTGTAAAAAAAGCGCCCATATGATGCTTTTGAATTCTCTGGAAGAAAATCATCCAAAATACACATAATTTGTCCAAGATGCAGTCTCTAGCCTGATCCTTAGGAGGGCTGAACAATATTTGTAGTTGTTAAGAAGGGGTTTTATCTCATGTAACTTAGTTGTTTAAGAATTAATCATCTAGTACCACAAGACCCTCTCCATTGTCAATGGAGAGAAGCAACCCCATGTGATATGCATCCCATGTTAAAATAAGTATGTAAGACAGATGGGTGCTCTAAAAATACTAGTCACTATATATTGAATATAGAAGGAGCGAAAATAACTAGATTCTATTCAGTATTTCTAGATCGTAAAATTAAATAAGATGGTCCTACCTTGAAAACTGTCACTGTTTTCTCGAATGGCAGTGTGCTACATTATGATCTGAATTTAGTTAAATGACACAATTCTTAAATGACGGCAGGATGTTCTTGCCTTGGGGAAGAACTTCCTTCCACACCTTTCCAATAAAAAAAGAACCAATGCATATGTTTTACCTAATGAAAATCAATGAGATTTGTATGTTACACTTGCCTTGAAACTTAGGAAAGTCCCACCAGTTGCCTTTTCTGCATTTTTGTTACCTCAGTATGCTGTAAAATCCAGTCTTGGCTAGTAGCTAGAAGAAAAGGACTGTATCCTCACCACAGTGATCTTGGAAACTCTAGTTCAAAAATACAAAGAAATACAGAAATATTCAATGTATATCTACAAATGAAAAAAAGACCACCGAAACCAAGAAATTGCTGCCTTCATTCTCAAGAATGAAGAAGTTCTCCATTTTAGGCAACCTCTAATATAATTATAAATATAAATTCTTCGGGCAGTTCTTTTTTAGGGAAGCTTAGATGCCAGTGTGTGATTATGGGTAAATATCAATTAACAGTAGCAGATGCCACTTGGGAACTAGTAAGATCAAGCCCTAATCCTAACTGGTCTTTCAACTAAAACTGCTGTTATTGATAAATATTTCTGAAAATCCTTGATTATTGCCAGAAGACAAGAAGTAGTTACAACAGTGAATTATGCAAAACAAGAAAAGCAATAGCCAGAAGTCAGCCAAAGTAAAATATTGCACCCTCAGCAAGTTTGCTGATGACACCAAGCTGTGTGGCACAGTTGGCACACTGGAGTGAAGGGATGCCATCCAGAGGGAAGCCCTGAGGAGAAGGACTTCGGGGTGTTGGTAGATGAGTAGCTCAACATGAGCCAGCAATACATGTTTGCAGCCCAGAAAGCCAACCATATCCTGGGCTGCATCAAAAGAAGTGTGGCCAGCAGGCTGAGAGAGGTGATTCTGCCCCTCTACTCTGCTCTCATGATACTCCACCTGGAGTCCAGCTTTGGAGTCCTCAGCACAAGAAGGACATGAACCTGTTAGAGCAGGTCCAGAGGAGGGCCACGAAGATGATCAGAGGGCTGGAGCACCTCTGCTATGAAGGCAGGCTGAGAGAGCTGAGGTTGTTCAGCCTGGAGAAGAGAAGGCTCCCAGGAGACCTTATAGCAGCCTCCCAGTAATGCAAGGGGTCCTACAAGAAATCTGGAGAGGTACTTTTTACATGGGCATGTAGTGATAGGATGAGGGGTAATGGCTTCAAACTAGAAGAGGGTAGATTTAGATTAGATCTCAGGAAGAAAATTTTCACTATGAAGGTGGCGAGACACTGGAGCAGGTTGCCCAGGGAAGTTGTGGAAGCCCCATCCCTGGAAGTGTTCAAGGCCAGGTTGGATGGGGCTTTGACCAACCAGGTCTAGTTGGAGATGTCCCTGCCCATGACAGGGGCATTGGAACTAGATGATCTTTAAGGTCCCTTCCAAACTAAACCATTCTATGATTCCCCTACACATGAGTTCTGCCTCTTGTGAGAAGATAAAAGAAGAAACCACACATGGCTGATACTAAACACACTACTTAATTCACAAATTCACCACTTGAAGGCATTCAGATATTGTGGCGATATGGACTGTATAAAACAAACATAAAATAGAAAAAGAGAGTCTTCTTCAGCCATTCGCATATTCATTTTTCATAATCTCTTTATTTCATTCCATACTTAGTTTTATTTGTCTACAGATCTAGACAAAACTTGCTTGGATTCAGGCCAAGGACAAGATTTGTGCACCTGAGGTATTGATATCGTTTCCAGCTCATGGTTCATTTATATTTTATTGACTTTATTTACTATCTGAGATTGCAAGGATGTGGCTTACCCAGTTTTCTGCATAGTTGTGATTATTTATGCTGCACTGGAACCAATTACACTCACTGTGATCTGGTCACAATTTTGCAAGGTAATTAAAAACTACTGAAAGAACTTGTTCTGTTTTAGGAGAACTTCTTGTCTAAACCATACAGTTATGAGTAGATTATTTAGTGAATGGTGTTCTAGAACTGAGTAGTATCACAGAAGCATCGTGAAGAAAGCCTGTTATCAGTGTTTTATTGCAAAGTGGCAAGATAATATACATACTGGGATCTTTCTGTCTTGTCCTTTCTCTGTGGTGACCGAACCTTTCTCCTGTGCAACTGCATAAAGAAAAGCCAAAAGACTCCATTAGAAAAAAGATATCTAAGCAACCTTTTTTCCCTCCCATTTATGCAAAATTATCTTTTTTTTTTTTCCCCAAGGAAAAAGTGAATGATTAAGAGGAAAAGGAAACATAAATTTTCATTCCACATGAGGTGATTCTCTAGCAAAGTTGAAGATGGAAAACAGGTGATTGCAGAACCTCCAATCTAGTTACTTTGAATAAATGCTAAAAAAAAGGAATCATCTCTTGGAATAAACATAAAGAATGGACAAAATCACTAATCTAAGTAGAACAGTAATTCACGTTCACACCATGTTCCTAAGTGCTTTTCTCACCATTCCATTTTAAAAAATTTATTATTTATTTATTCTAAGATGTCTTCTTCAGCTCATGCATAGAGGGACCACATATATTTTCTAAAATATGTCTTCTTGTCCCATCTCCTTAACTAATAGCTAGAATTTTCAACTTCCAGTGAAATTTAGTCTCTACTCACTTCTGCTAGGATATATAGTTTAGCCTTTTCCTGACCCAAAATTAGTCTTCTTAACCTGTCAGAAGGAGACTATGTATTGGTATGTTTAGACCTAGCTTTCTGCTTAAAAGCACTGATGCAGCTTATGTCTGTTGTTCAGAATGTTTTCCCTCTTAGTACTGAGCTTCTCTTCATCACTTTTAAAAGGGCTATTGAACATAAGCTTAGTTTTTAAAGAGTGATGTTGTTCAACATTTAAAATAAAATATTAGGACAGATATATTTTTGAGCGGCAATTTACGCCTTAATAAAACATTGTGATATTGAAGTTCTGAATAAACTGTAAATAATGGAACCATCTACCTAGGGGATGATGAAAATATAAAAGTATATCAACGTTTAGTAGCTTTTGGATCAATAGATAATCTTTCCACCTGTCTCCTGGAGGCTAAATTACCTGATTAATGGCAGTGAGGATGTCTTGAACATGCAACATGTAATAAGTTAGGAGACTGAGCTCTCCCGGGTATTTTGGCTTACATCTAAAGCAGCAGAGAAGACAGGGGAATCTGTGAAAACAGTGGTCTCAAAATTGCTTACACGGTTTTAGGGTACTATTATTATTAATAAAAAATTGAACTCTGAGCTTCTAAATTATGAAATTTAAAGCAAAAGGAAAATCTCTCTCTCTAACATCTCTCATTTAATTGTCATACACATCGGTTCTTTGTCCGTGACATTATGTTGTAGGTCTGCAGTTGCTGCAACTTTTGTGTATTTCTTGGCACTCCATCCCCTTCTTTAATAGGTTACTATTGTCAGCCATTTTAGTCTGTCATTGATTATAATCTTTTTTAAATAATATTCTCAAAATAGTGCGTTTGCATCTCACAGAACTGTAAGTAATCCTAAGATTTCAATGCAAGGACATTCATTACCATAATATCTAAGCCCTCTTTATAATAATAATTTTTGAAGTAGCAATTTTATCTGTTCCATCTGCTGAAGTTTAAGCTCTATGATTTCCATATTGGTGGTATTTGGAATTATTCAAAACTAACAACACACTTCCAGTCTGGAGCATCTTCTTCCAAAGTTGATGGTGTCTCATCGAAAACGTGTTATGTCTCTAGGCTGATTGACCTGACCGTTCATGTCTTGATTCTGTGATATTCTCTAGGGTTAGAAAAGAGTGTCCTATTAAGTACCTCATGCTGATCGAAAGAATCCTATAATGAGCAAGTTGTGGGATATAAATGTCCTTAATTGTTGTTTAAAATATTTTGGGAGATTTTTGTTTTACTCCAACAGTATAAACTGTGAAGAGCTCGTGAAAAGAAGAGAGAGAAAAAGGTCTTTTTTTCAAGAGGAAGAACAGTGCTATATCTTAGCAGATATCATTCTAGCAGATGCTGAAATTTCTTACCATCCTTAAGTGCTTTTTGTTATTATTTCCCTTCCTAGCTAAATGAAGTTGAAGTTCCCTGTCTAACTAAGTGCTTACCTGAGTATTATGCAGTTTTAACTGTGAAGCTTTTTAGACTTTGCTTAATATAAGGAAGGAAATGATTGTATTTAGTATTTGTTCTATTGTTCAAGTAATATTGTTGACAGTGGTTGCGAATGTAGGCATTTTCTAGAGTAAAGGACAGTACCTAGATTTCTTCCACTAACTGGACATGGATGTGTTGAAAAACTACTTAACTTCTCATGCCAAGTATCAAATCAGTCTTAAAAATGCTTGAATAATATATTCAGGGAGCTGGATCTTATGTTGTGTGATCTGGGAGGGAGACTGCAGGTGTAGAAGTACAATGGAAGGCCCATTCCTGACCTGGGGGACTCTGTAGACAGCGCAGCTGCTGGTCAGGAGCCCAGGGAAGTTAGCTCATCCTGATCAACTGAGAATAAATCAAACAATCTGGGAAAAGCTCTAAGGAAATTAGGATGGGCGTAACAGAGATTGAGAGAATCATTTGAAAATATCTTGGGTAAAACCAGCATGCAAATGCTGTTAATGGTCACTAGAAATCAGAGACCTAATTAATATATTCTTCTGTAGCAAAGTTCTCCTTATTACACCATGAATAGATGTAATTCTCTCCACAGGAACTCTGAATACCAATATTTTGGCATTATAGGAATTCTGTGCATTTCACCTCCTTCTCCTTTTAACCCAATGCCAGCAGCAATTTTTGCTTCCTTTTTATCCCATCTCCAAAGTATCTTTTTTCCCTTTGCAGAAAAAGATTTACAGAGAAATGCTATAAGGCTCAATACCAAGCTTTATGTTTTTTTCAGAAACACAGGAAACCACTAAATTCCTTTCTATCCCTTCTAGGAATGAAGGCCAAAAATTTATCACAGAGCAGCATTAGTATAAGAGTATTTAAGGATTTAAATAAATAAACTTTAATAAACTTATATTTTCAGCACAGAGCAGATGGTATTTGACAGACCTGCCTGTAGCTATGTAACATCACAAGCCATGCTATTTATTTTTCAATAATGTGATTTACTAAACAAATTTCTCTTTCTTTGAAATCATACAGTGAAGGATGTTTGTATCCAGATTAAAAGGCAGAAGCCATTCTATAACAGGTGAAAGACCCTCAAAATTCCCAGATACGTAAAAATTGTGCAGAACATGAGAAACGTCTCTACAACTTCATCCATATGCATATGTGTTAATAAAATATTGCCATTGAGAGAGCTCGACTGGATCTCTGTCTACTTGGTTTGGTAGCCTGTTTTCCAGCACAGACTGGTTCATGCCATTTAGCATCTCAGGCAGTGTGTGGGCATGATTTGGGCAGGTACTTTTTCAGTAAGGAATACAGGTGAGGCTTTTCTCTGTTTTGGAGGGAGAAGGGGCTGGCCAGATGGATATTGACAGTTTGGGTTGGGTCACAGAAGGCTTCCCAGTTGTCTTGAGTTTCACAATAGGATGTACCTTAAAGGCCATTGTTTATGTAATTTAAAACTAGACTAAAAAAGTTACAGGATAAATTTGGAGAGCCTTTGGAAAGGTGTTAGAGGTAGGCTACCATGGGCCTAGTCTCAGTGACAGTTTCCTCCTACGAGCAATACAGAACACCCAGGTTAGGAACCTAAATTACAAACTTTTCAGTCAATCCCAAAATTTCTACTTTTTTCCAATGACCATTTAGGGAAAGTCAGGAGCCTCAGCTCCTAAACAGTACAGTTTATAAGATACTTAATTTATTGAGTGTCACTGTATCCTGTAGCTGGCTACTCTGGAGAAGTCCCAAGTTCCTACTCAGGACAATTTTCTTACCCTCTAAATGGGTGCCAAGCATTAAGTGCTTGACCTTGCACGTTGGTGGTGAACACAAAATACATCTGCCCTGCATGAGATCAATGAAGAAGAATTGTTAACTAGTTGTTTTGTTTGAGAGCTGTAAAATGCCATCCCAGTGTAGCCTTAAGTGTCATGGTGTTTGCTTTTTTGATTATTCATGTTATGTTACTGGTCACTACAATATGTGCAGTTTAACAAATTATTCCCTGATTTTATGGGGAAAAAAAAGGTTTTCCTTGGCTCCAGCAGAAAATGTCTTAAAACATTTTGTGTGGTTATGTACCTTTCTAAGCCAATGCATGAAAGCTTAAACAATGAGAAGAGAAGAATTTAAACAATATTACAGAAATTGAATTATTTGACTGAGAAAATAAAGCATTCCAGAACGCTAATGTCACCAAGGATACTTGGTTCAGCTAGTACACACCACACAGCCAGAGTAATTGAAAATTTCCTTAGAATATAGCTTTGTAGTCTAAGAGAATAGGAACCTGGCTGAGACTAGCTCATGTGGCAGTCCCCATTGTACCATTTCAATAGTTAGGAGAGGCTTCCTATACCAAACGTACCTGCCCAGGTCCGCCTCATTTTTATTGCGGAATTTTAGCTTGAAAAACTATAGATTACGTGCACATATGACAGCTGCTGTCTTGCACCAAGTACCAGGGACTGAATTCAGGGCATCTAAAACTAAAAGCATGTGCTGAAATTGCCTAGGCTAGAGAGCTGTAGTTCTTTAGTTGGAGACCAGAAGATTTCAGTCAAAGGATGAACACAAGAAAAATGAGACAAAAATATCAGTGGGTTACACAGATGCTTCCTCTTGTGTCATAGCAAACACTTTCTCTCTCTTTTCTAGTGTCAATTTGTATGATTAACTCCACAATTTATAATGAATTATTTTTAAAAACCTAAGAGGTGAATTTATGTTTTATATTAAATTCTGGTCGCACTTGATATTTTTGTGTTTGAATTTCTAAATTAAAAAAAGGGGATGGGTTTTACAAATTTCTAAATGATGATAAATGCATTGGCCTCGTATCATAATTAGAATTACAGACAGTAATAGAAAGCAGGCGTTCCCTCAAATGAATGCTTAAAACAGAAGACTGGAACACAGGCCACTTGCCAATGTGGCCATGTAGAGCTGGTTAACAGTGCTGTATATTTGAGAGATCATTATTGAAAGGGTATGTTTAATCCCCATCCCACCCCAAAAGTGACTTCTCAATAGTTCCCAGAAATGTATGTTATTAGGCTCAGCTGGAAATAGAAAATCACTCTTAATTATATGCAAGGAGAAATTCTAAATAGGAGTATTTGAAAACAGCATTGGGAAGGAAAGAGTACTGCCAGAAAGAATGGAAGATCATTTTGATTCTTGACGAAAAGCTATCAAACAGAGTTCAATGTGGTAAGAGATGTGACAAATCTTTAGAGAAGTAGTTTTCTCTTAAGAGAAAGGTAATACAGATGACAAAGTCACTTAATGCTTTTTGTGCCATTGAACCTAAAAAAATATTTCTTTTCCCATTCATTGTGAGCCACAAAAAGGTTTTTTCCCCCTTTTTAACCTTCATGAGAATTTTTGCTTTGAGGCTTTCTGCAGGAAAGTGTTTTAAGTGGAAGTCTTCTTTATACTGCACCTAATGTCTGCCAATATGATTCCTGTTACAGGCGTAGGGACCATTTTTCCTTCTGTCCTCAAGCTGTGTTGCTGCTTATTATCATGTTTAACATTCCTAGTGCCTGGCAGGATGGAGATTAGAAACTCTTAATATTCGTTTTATAGTGAAAGGTCTTGCCAGATTTTTGGAGCATGGGCTATAATATATGCACATAATTTATTGGTGGAAAAGTTCTGAACCCTCCAGTGAGTCACCTTAATCTTTCTTCTTATCATTTTAGGATTGTTTTAAAATAAACTGCTATACCCCCCGCACGTAAACATGTTAAAAACATTACATTGGAAATAACAACTTGATGGAAGCAAACAAAAAGAGATGCATAGCTTTCCTTTGAATCAATCTGTGTTATTTTTTTTTTAAAGTATATATTTTCTAGAGTGTTTTTCTCTAACTCCAAAATTTCATTTTTAATAGACTGGAAGGAAGGAGAAGGGGGACCCACTCAACATTGCTATTGACAAGATGACCAAGAAAACACGAGACCTTCGAAGACAGGTAATCTATGGTTTTTATGATGCTTCTTGCTTTTCCAAGGAAGTCATTGCTTTTCAACTTCAGACTGGTTTTGCCACCTGTAGAGGTATAAAGAATTTGTGTCCTTACTTAGATATGACACTACATTACACTTGACATTAAGCAAAAGACTATATTTCCTGAGCCAAAAAAAGAGAGACTGAACCATATTCCAAGTGTACCCCTCAATGGTCTTAATATGTGGGAGGGTAGGCAGATTGGCCAGACCTTCACTGCCTTTGCAGCCCAACAACCCCAGTCATAAAAACACTGACATATGTGCTTATTTGTATTTATTTGAATACTCTCATTGAAATATCAGGAATGATGAGCAGAATATGAAAAAGTTTGTATGAACAGAATATTTTCAAAGAAAACTTCCAAGGTACCGTGTTAGATAAAGATTCTATGAAGATACAGAGAAGGCTAATTAATAATTTCCCCAGGGGGGTGGTAGATGCCCCATCCCTGGAAACGTTCAAGGTCAGGTTGGAAGGGGCTCTGAGCAAACAGATTTAGTTGAAGATGTCCCTGCTCATTGCAGGGGGGGTTCGACTAGATGACCTTTAAAGGTCCTTTCCACCCATACCTTTCTATGACTCTATGATTCTATGAAGAACTGTAAAGCATAGTTTAAACCATAAAGGCTGACTTTCTTATATTATGTTTATCATTGTGTTTGGTAATAAGACTGCAAGATTTGTTCAAAAAGCTTGAGATGGAAAAGAATAGAAGGGAGATTGGCAAACTGAAGGGAGAAAACCCTCTATAGGTTTCTCTGTACATTTTTAGAGTTAAGCCAGGAGGGATGGCCTCCTTTTATCTCTTTTTTCTCCTTTTGATATGATTCCAATTCTGCATTTTCTGAAAAATAATAAAAATAATAAAAAAGACTACCTTGCCAATCAAAGGTTGATCCAAAATCCACATATCTGCAATACCAAGTAAGGACTTAATGTATCTTCAGATACTTGTTTGCAACATGATAGTTTCAGAAAGAGTGGCCCCTACGGGCATTTTTAAATCAGTGCTCTGCACTGCTAAAACTCAGCTCATTTAATCTCTTCCTTAAGTCTCAGCAAAAGTGTTTGAGGATCATATTCTCAGAGCTTATTTCTCCCAATAATAAAAGGATTGCAATGAACTTAGAGACAATATGAATCATTGACTCTCCTGTATAAAGCCTAACATCACATCTGTTGCTCAGCTAATGACAGAAGAAAGATCTCCGCTGTTCTGACCTCCAAATTTGTGGGATCCTAGGTTCTGCAGTGGAGCTTGTACCATGTGTTGCCTCCCACCTCTGTTCTTATTGCTTGAAGGAAGTAGCAGACTAACACATGAGTTGCTGTTCTGTGTGAGGCTCTCAGCAGTTGCCTGAATTACTCATCTCTAAAGCCAAATTTACTGAGAAACGTGACATAAAAATGGCACCTTTCATAATAAACTGTCTACTTCTCATGTATTTTCAGACCCATGGGTGTTGAATTCACTCTCAGAAAGGTTGGAACTCTGTATGTGGGTAAAGTGAAGCACATATATAAATATTTTCCTGCTTGGAGATGAAGCTTTTAATATAGTTTCCGATATTTATGAAAGTTAATCACGTAGGTATAATGTTTATTAAATTTTGGCAGTTGCTAGTAAACTAATCAAGATTAGATCATAATTGTGCTAGGTTTTGCACAAGTGTAGAGGAAGATGGAGTCTCTGCTTTCAACAATGTATATTCTGACTGTAAATAATTCTGGTTTAGAACCATAATCAATGTTCTGCTTCATCACATGTATAATCAACAGTACAGATGTGCGTACCTACCCAGACCTGCCTATACACCCCTGGCTGAATTTCAAACTAGGTGGATGGCACTGAGGGCTTAGTTTAATGGCTGGGGAGAGGGGCTTAACAATTAAGAAATGAACCACAGTTGAGATTGCAGTGTGATACGATTTCAGTCTTTCTATTTTGGGCTAAATCATGGGAGTGATCAACTATGAATACCATAATGCCTTTTGTTTTTAATGAATCTCTTTTAAAGCATCCTTGCTTGTCAGATTTATGAAGCTTATTGTTATCACCATAAAACTGGACAATCTACAAAATATATTTTGGTAATCAAGAAGGTATATATATTTCATTTGGTAGTCAGGCTCCCTTGCAAAGCTTCAGTAGTCAACCATCTCAGACTGATTTTTCTTTTTCTCCCCAGGTTACTTAGCTCTTAATTTTTGAGATTTAATTTGAATATCTACAGAACATACAGACATATGAAATGATTGTTGTTGGGGTACGTGGTGCTAAAATTCCTCCTCACAATTTACAGTCACATCAATATTTCCTGTTCTGATGGAATTACATCTGTTATACTCATCATTTAAACTCTCCTGGGCACTAGAAACTATTACAGAGATCTAATTGTATGTCTTAATATAAATTGCCAATAAGAACATCAACGTAAGTCAGACTGAACAAGTTCTTGGAAGCAGACAAGGCTCAACATCCCATAGCTTACTGCTGCCATTTCTTACTTTATTTTGAACAATTTGGAAAAAGCACAGAGTTCTGTGTCCAATAACAAGTTGTGCTGATTGGCAGGATTTGGGGTCGTCTTCTCCCCCAGTACGCAAATCTGCCATTAAAAAAAAAAAACAAACAACCCAAAACTTAAAAGCATCTTTCACTGTGTGGTACAGCAAGCTAGACCAGCAGCAGTTGATGTCAGTTATTCAATCATTTTGTTTGTTTGTTTTACCTCCATAGGAAAAAAACCAAACTAACCCTATAGTTTCAACAGTACAGCTAATCATAAAGCAGCACGCACACACAGTATTTCAAGCATTGCAACTCTGCGGTGACATTGAAACAAAGATAAGCAGGAAGGACACACCAAAGAGGTTGGCTAACACACAAACAGGATGCCTAGCGAGGACCAACATGGTCTATAGATCATTTGGAGATGCATGAGCAGGGCACCAGCTGTTCTGCTGTCACCACCACTGGTGTCCCACCTGTTAGTGCCGCTGCCTCCTGCCCTGCTGCCATCATCTCTTTGCCTTGTGTCCTGTTCCAGTTGATCAGCTGAGCTTATTCAGTCTGTATTAGCCAGTCAGTTTCCCTGCAAGGTATAATAACCAAAACCATTAGTTTTTTCTTAAAGAGCAGATATCTCTACTGCTATTAATTTTAAGAGAGCAGCCTGTCTGTTGTATTCTGTACAGTAGATTGAAATCAAATAATTCTTCATTTTTGTCCATTCAAGCTGGTCTAATACTTCATATGCCTCCAAGTGGAAGGAATTGTAAAGAAATAGGAAGATTTTTTACCAGCGATTCTCAGTTTATACTGGAAATGATGCTTTCATATAGCTGTTAAGGAGAATTCATCCACTGCCTGCAGAATTAGGTTTATGTCGTTACTAAAGCTAGTTAGAAATACTTAATGAAATAAATACTCAATAGAAAATTTTCACTTTCTTTAAAACTGAGAAACATCAGAAATTATCCAGAAATTTAATTTTGAAAATAAAATTTAAAAAAGCCTGACAGTGTTGAAAAGTCGCATTTGGATTTTTTCTGTAGTTTCAAATTTTCATTTTGAAAGTTTGTAGTTTATTTTAGCTTTACATTACAAATATAAACATATACATATAAATAAATATTGAAAACTAAAAATATATTTTTATAGTTGTCAAGAATGTTTTCCATTATTTTAAGGTGTTTTGATAATTTCGAAATTTCCAGGTTTTATTCCAAAGTAGAACCAAGTAAAAATTAAAAATTACTATATTTTTCTTACAGTAGGATTTCTGGTTCTCCTTGCAGTTTTAGGCAACAAAACTTCATTATAATATATATTAATAGGAAATGTAAAGTGGAAAGTTCAGGAATAACTGCATTACCAGTTGCATTTTGAGAAATACTTGAATGTTTAGACTGATGTCCTGGGCTTTTGTTTTAATGGAGTGGATGTCTAATAGAAATTAATACTATTGTTAGATATCTAAGTCTATGTGTGCCGTATCAAAAGGTGGTTTTTGCCATCTGATTATTGGTTAGTGACCTTAAACTGTATTTTTGGGTGTAATCCAGTTCAACCTGTTGAGCAGGTAACACAAAGAGCAAAATAACATCAACATCCTATTAGTAGCTACATACAGTTAGTAGCTAGGATGGTGATTTTGAATATGGAAAGCTGTTGTCATTTCTGGACTCGAAATACCTGTGCTTGTTCTCATGGCTAGATGAATTCTTCACACAGATCTCTGAGGTAAAACATTCTGATTTAGTATTTCTTTTTATCAAAAATGTCTTTTCCAGACAACATCCTACAAACCTCTGAGGAATACATATTGTGTAGACATAGGGCGGGAAGAACAAAATTGCGAACAGCTGAATTAATGAAGTCTTGCTTTCCATAGCATTGCACTGTCTGTGTAAGGCTTCCTACAGCAATAGTCTCAGGTTCTCCATTATGGTCTCTGGTTTTCGTATTTCTTCTCATTTTCCCACATCCATCCTTCTCTTCTCTGCTGCTACCTCTTCTGCTGTAACTCACTTGTTACTCCAGACTGGCTGGTGAAATGCAGGAAGATGTGAGGCTGGTTTTGGCAGCTGCTCTGCCAACTGGCCAGCTGGTACCCGCATGGTGGTCTGCCAGCTGGTCCCTACGATGGTGCACTGGCCAGCCAGCTACTGACTTCACATTACAAATTTCCCTCCATAGGACTCTAATTCGGGTCACCATTCTTCCACCCAGACCATTTTTCATCAAACTTCAGCTATTTAGCAACCTGAAGACCTTTTCTGCCTGTCAGATGATTTTAAAATTGGCCAACAGATTAAAATTATTTGAAAAAATGAGCAGATTTACTGTAATAAGCCTCATTTCCTCAGAAAACCAGTCTCGAAACAAAAGCCTTTATGGTCAAGACTATGGTCCTGTTCTGGTTTTCTCTTTTATCTGCAACAATGCTCCAAATGTTCAAAGGTATATTTAATGTGAGGAGCCCCTACTGTGCTACTTTGCCAGTAATACTGGTATTGTATAACTATAGCATGTTATTATCCATAAATAAACCCTTCAATATGTTTTGTACAGTGACATGTAGCTTGTTTTCCCATATGATTTTCCAAGAATGGGTCTCACGTTGTGGCTGTGTTTTGTCCTTAAAAAGTTGGTTATTTAATTTCAGCTACTTTGTAGGCTGAAAGCTGAAAGATAGACACTTCCACAATTTCTGTATTAGTTTGAATGAGTTTTCTCCCTCTTTCTTATGAATGTTGATGGAGGTTAAGATAGCGATTGCTTCCTCCCAGTGCCTGCTTTTTCCCAATAGCCACTACTAACACCCTAGGAATGCTGACACCCTTTTGGATACTCAGGATTAGGTTTAGCCATTTAGGCATAAACTAATACTAATAATGACTGTGCTATGGTGTCTTTCTACCAGCCACACACCCAGACTTGTTCATACTTTGCAGCAGCCTAAATTAAAAAAAAAAAAAAAGAAAAATCCAAGTCATGTTTTCCTTTTCTATACCTCAAATCAATCCTTTATGTATCATTTAGTTAGTACATCCTTTCACACAACGCATATATTTTTGATAGTTCATTTACATTATCCTTGTGCTAAACTGTGCTCTCACAAATACCTTTGTAAGACACTTGGAGTACAGGCATGATATTCATTAGTCTGTTATCAGCCATATTCTCCAGCAAACCTCCCTTCAATTGCACAGCTACAATTACTAAACTCCTTATCTTTTAGTCCTTTATAGTACTAACTCAGTAGTTGTGTTAGACTACAAGTCAAACATTTAAAAGGTTAAAGACAGATGAAAAAAATACCTCATAATTTATTCATGCAAATTTGGTAAAACAAAGATCTTGGAGAGAACTTCTTGATCATACTCAGTTTTTACGTGCTTCGTAGGTCTCTGAAAGTACTTGCGATTCAGTGTACTTTCTTTAATATAGGTTACAATGGTTTGAATTAGATAACAGGCTTCATAATGTTCTTAGGCTTATTTGTCAAAGCTTTTTTTTCTAGCTGTTGAGAGGCAGTGTATCTCCATTTGCTCTTTATGTCAGTCACTTCCACTTAGATTAAGTTGTATCACTATAGTTTATGAATGCTATTTGCGGTAAAAAAAATATTGTTTAGCACTTTGAAACCTGCCAAAAATTGACGTAGACTCTAAAGAGACTCTCAGAATAAAAAACATGAATATTACCTCATGCAATTAGAATAAAGGGACACCTAAAACTGAAAAAACATGTTCTATTGGAACAGATTTTATCGCAGATAACCCATACAATGCAAATTTTATAATATTATCAGTCTGTGAACTTAAGTCTCGCCCTCTTCAAGTATATGCATAGCTTGCTTCTTCACAGTATGTAAAAACTTTGAAGAAAACACAGGACTCCCTCCAAAAGAGGAAATTTTGTCATCATCATCATTTTACAGCCAAGCTACTGTTTCATATACAGACCAGATGACTTGTCAAAAGCTGTAGGGAGGGCCAGTGGCACCTAGAAATTAAATCTTGCTCTCCTGAATCATGATTTACTGACTTAATTTTTTTTTTTCCTCTCTCCCTTCTAAAATGCTCTACGAAGATGAGCAAGATTTATTGTCCAGTTTTCAGAAGAATAATGTGAAACATCGAAAAATAAAGTTGCTTCTGGAGGTGAAGCTTCCTTAATTTAGGTATTCTGTATTGTACCTACTTGAAAAGGTACACAGCATCTGTATATTAAGCCCAAGGGAAGTATGACTGCTCAGAAAGCAAAACACAACTAAGATCTTCAGAATAAAACAGTGAACCCAATTCTAAGCAAACTTAACAGATATTAGCATAACCAATTCCTTTTGGCTTCTTTGAGAAACTGAACAGCACACTCAAAGAAATAAAAACTCGTACTGAAGGGGTGGGGGGAAAGAGAAAAAAGAGAACCCTGAGAATTCACACCAGCTGATTTCAAGTATGGAAAGTGGGTGATAATATAAGGAAGCTCTCAATCTCCTATACAGTCAATAGGTCACTTTCAGAGGGTGATTTGGGGTTTCAAGGATGTATTTTGCAAAAGCTCATCTTTCTTTGTATGTAGGGAGTCATGAACAAACTGCTTCATAAGGTAGGCACCCAAAAGATAGGAGCCTAAAGGTAGGTTTGTGTGACTAATTTTTTTACTTTCAAGCTATAGAGCCAGTCAACACTGCAGCGATGGGCACTTTTCTTGGAGGGCTGGGGAAGCAAGCTCTGCCTCTCATTACTGTAAAAGTAGGTTCTGATTTGCCCTTTGTTGCAGTCAAGAGGGCACCAGTTAAGGTTATAAATCATGAAGGTGGCTTTTTCTAATTCAAGATCTATATAATTTAAGGAGGGCTAAACACAGAGACAGAGAGGGTCATGGACCTTACCTAGCTTACATAACGCTGTGAGAATTTGTAAGAGTTGATAGTGCTGTGTAGATGCAAAACTTAATGCAAGTGTTAAGTAGTAGCAGAATATCCAAGAAGGTTGTAACTTCAAAATTTAGTCTTGTGTGAATGTTTACTGAAGATTTATGTTGCGAAGGCAAGGTTGAAGCAAGGTCATATTTAAATAGGTGATCCACAGGAGTCGTGCTAGGGTTGTGCTGTCTTACCAAAGATGAAGTATTGGGTGTTCCCAAGGGAAAGTGCGGTGTCATTGGTGATACTGCTTCATTCTGTTGAATAAAAATGCTTCTTGACAAAATGTTGGTATTTTTTAAAGGAAGCCAGCCATAAGTCAATCTAAATGTGTTTGAACCGAAGGCCACCTGCGGCGTCAGCCCTTGCTCATTAGAAACTCATCACATTTTCCTTGTTGCTCAATAGGTTATGTTTTCACCTGCAGGGACTCTAGTGCTCTTGATTATGAAAATCTGGAAGCTGGCTTTCTGAAAGCAGTCCATCAAATGCTAATACCAATTTATTTCTTGCCAGCACTACTTGTTTATTTCTTGTAGTCACGCAATATGGGTGCGCTGCATTGTGTGTACATCAGTAATTCTTTACTGGGTTTCTGTAGCAGCTTGTACAAAAGCATTAGACAAGAGTCTTGTGTAATATTGGATTATAAAGCAGAGATAGTAATGCTCCACTTGATCAAGTCCTCTGCTCTTCTACCTTCCACTGAATTTATAGCCACTCCTTAAAGCAACAGAAGTAGGTAAACTCTGAATTTCACCAGCTTGGACTGAAAGAACTGTAAGCCCCTGGCATTCAGTTCATTTCTGCATCCACTTTTTGTCTGCTCCCATTTGATAGACTAACTGGTGTATCTACTTTAGGGAGCAGTTTTAGAAAAATGTCTAAAAATCTGATCTAAAACATTAGAGGCAATGAACTGTTATTTAAATTGCACTTAATCGTGATTTTGACTTGAACTTATTTGAATGCACATGTCTTTGCCTCCCTCAAAATGCATTTCTTCTGGATGTTTATCACTGTGACATTGAGGTTTTTATGGTGCTCTGAAGTGCTTCAGAGGAAATGGAGAGTGTTTTAACACTGCTGATTTACTCTTCAGGTCTGCAGTAATTTCCTTACTACCTAATTATAAGTCTCAGTTTAATTTACTCTACACATAATGTTTACTGATGCACATATGGTGCCATATTTCTGGAAACTATACCCATATCAGGTAATTTTATGTAAGACTACAGTGTGTAACATTTTTGTCAAAGGAAGGAAAGTTTGATCTGCAACATAATAGTAATAATGGATTATTTTTGTCTGGCAAAATCCAAAGAATGTAGTACCTATAGCCGCTTTTTCTTTTTGAAATAGAGACTTGATTAATTTTTATTTTTTTTTAACTGAATTAAGTTGTGAGCACAGAGGGTTGACCTTTCAAAGTGGCTTGTGAGGAATGATGAGGCAAAACTCAGTGACAGCTATATGGCGTTAGAGTGCACATAGTTTGTCTATTATTCTTCAAATAATGAGTCTTCATAAAAGCTCACATATTTCGACAAATCTTTGTACTCACTCCAGGAACTTTAGAAGATGTCTAGCTCTGTAATCACTGCAGAGAAACAAGTATGGGGTTTTTAAAACTCTTTTTAATGAGAGACACCGTAAATGTGGGAGAACTTCAACAGAAACGTATAATGTTGCTACTCAAGAAAACCCAAACTAAAACAAAAAAACCTCTCCAAAACTTATTCCAAGAAATTTCTATTGATGATAGTTTTACATAAAGAAGATCTTAGTGTTCTGTAGTGTCAACCAGAGAATGACCTGTAGTCACATCAGCTAAAGAAACTTGTAGAAGTTTGGATTCATAAGGATATATTCAAATTTTGATCTTTGTTATCAATAATGCAGTAGTATGTTGTAGGGAGCACTATAAATGTAGAGGAAAATAGTCTTTTTCCAAAGACTTCGGTAATTCTATCCTCCTAATGGATTTATGAGCAACGGCAAAGTACGTAGAATTTAATTTCCAAATGGGATTTCAACGTTGCATTTGTTTCTTAGTTGACGTTAATTTTGTTCAGTAACACTATTTCTTAAGTATTATAAAATGTCTTTAATGTTGCTTGTTCTTAAGCAGCCAGAAATATAGAAAGTTCTGTTTTCAGCTTTTGCTTTATAGAAATTACTGCAAAGGAGAAGAAAACAAAACAAGAATAAAAACAACAAAAAATCCAAAAAAACCAAACTCAAGAAAAAGGCTGTGATCTCACTGCAGTAAGGGCTTTTGTGAAAGGTATGAATGATAATTGATAGTATCAGATATCAGTCAGCTCTGTCCATGGGGCAGGATCAGTTTGTGACTTTGAGTTACTCTTGGAAAGGATGATGAGAAATCCATTTTTGCAGAACACAATCAATTTTTAATCTTGTTTCAGCCTTTGTCTGGAACTCCAATAGATAGGTCTACCAAAGACAGCTGTCATCAGCTTCCATTGGGGCTACATCTTTTGGTCTTAGAGAAGCTGAGGATAATATTTAGTACGCCAGCCTGTTCATGCAGCTGGGGTAGGTAGGAATGCAAGTGTGACACATGTAGCACTTTCTCTATTAACCCCTTAAAGCTTATTGGAGCTAGCTGGTTTTAAGTGAAGTTACTATACATGCTTATCGTAGTAAAGATAACTTCATTAAGGGTTTTCATAGACAATTTCCTTCCCATTTGTGACCAAATAGCTATTTAACCTCCTCAAAACAGTTATGTCCTACATTTTTCTTTTTATTTACTGTATTTATGAAAAAAATTGTAAAGCTCCAAAACCGCTCTACTTGGTTTAAATATAATTTCAACAGAGCCTGAGACAATACACGAAGATACACAGTGTATTGTGGTTCTCTGTTTAATCCATGGATGTTGAATCCATTATTTTTATTCTTCATTACCCTCCCCTTTATCACACCTCTCTCCTCTTTTTCATCAGACCCTTTAGGCCTGCAGTCTTGGTGACACTTTTGACACATTGCAGTCCTCAGTTTTTTCTCTGCTGGGGTAACCTCCTACAATCTTTCCCTTCTTCTTTGTTCCTATGTATAATGTGCTGTTCTGCAGCTTCATCTTTCCATATTCTCCTTGTCACAACTCTACCCTCCCAGGTCATACAGAATGCAGAAGTTAATCATTGTCTTTCACTTCTGGATTATTTTGACTGTTCAGTCCCTGCCTGTATATCTCTCTTCCTTTTTTTTTTTCCAACTTTTTTGATGATAATGCCTATACTGTCCTCTACCTCTTTAAACCCCCGTATCGTTCTTTATTGTTAGAAATAATAAATGTTTGGTACTATCCCAGCACTCCAACTGACATTAGGATTTTATTGTTCTATCCAGATGTGAAATAAGACAGTGTTCTTGCCCTGATAATACTCATATACTTGGGGGGTATGTGGACATCTGTCCCCCAGCCTTATACATTTTTCTCTGCTTTTATGTAACTGCCCTAATATTGTTAGCAAGCCCAAGGGTTACTCTTCCCAAAATATATTTTTTGAAAAGACAATATAAAATTTCTAAGTCACAAAAGTTGATAAAACACGCCCCCCTCCACACACACACAAAAAAAAGAAATCAATGAGGATTAAGTGCCTAAGTACTTGGTAACTAAGTCCTTCTGTGCTTCTGGCCATATACTGTTTTGAGGAATCCTTTGTAGTGACCTACAACTAGGAGGAACTTTTTTTGTGCGTATCTTATTCTCTTTCAAATTTCTGATCAAATCTTGTCACTTCACGTTGCTTTCCATTAGTAAATTCATCCCCAGTCTCTCTCTGACTAGGGAAGTTTCTTTTTAGAGAGAAGACAGCTCATGCACAGAAAAATATATGAAGAGGTATGATCAGTCTTTGTAACAACATTTCTTCCTGAGTTTTTATCTTAGGCTCAAATCTTAAGCATTTTTATGTAGTATAGTCCAGAAATGTGTAGTTTGCGTGTCCAAGTCTAATACATGCTTTAAATGTTAATCTTTTTGCTGTTTAATCTATCAAGACATAATTTATGGCATTAGCGTCCACATCCACCAATCTACCATGTTTTGGTCGCATCATCATGGGTTTGTAGAGTGCAGAATCGACTGAGACTTTCTCTTTAGCACTATACCTCAGTAGTTTCTGATGGTCACTGTCTTATTCTGCAGAACTCAATTTCACAATATATTGGAGAAGACACACTTTAACTGCAGTGCAGAAGGCTTTATTGTCATCTCTTTCAATTAAATTAATACTTGTTTGGGAGTGCTCTGAAGCTGCAAACTGGAGTTGGGTTCAGCTTGTAATGCATGTTAAATACAAAATGGTGAATAAGGTACTCCTTGGTAAACTTTTGTTACAGAGAGCTTTATACTGCCAGTCTTTATAAAGTTTAACAATCTGTTAGAGTCATTAATCTCCTGCTGTGACTTTACCTTCTAGTGTCAGGATTAGACATTTAGTTCTCTACTAGACTGTAAGTAGCACTGAGACATTTTGGTTCTAAAATTGTTATGTAGCCATGGAAAACATCATTTCAGTGGGCAGTTTAACCTCTTTGAGCTCAATTATAGCTGTGAATTCACAATGATAAAACAGCCCTAAATAGTGCTTAGGAACAGTAGCATACGATGCTATCAAAACCAGCAACTGATTCTGCACCATAAACTGACTAAATTGACTGAACTGGAAAGACATAAAATCTGCCTTATGGTACACCATTCGTACTTTTAAAAATATTTGCAGGTCTCAATGTTTTCCTTTTATGTCTTTTTGCTGGTCTGGCAAACTTATATGTTAATTAATAAAGTTTTCTCCTTGACAAAATGAATTAAGCAAGACCTTTATTTAATGTGCTTTCTCCTCTAACAAATGGAATTTCATGTAGTGGAAACTACCCACAATTTGAAGTCACCTCTAACGTAAAATTCAATGGGGAATAAACCCCTAAAGCATTGTTTTATGAGTAATAGTTTGTGTCATAATATTTACATCAGAATGCAAGGTACATTAAGGCATTGCAAAGACATTTGTTAATGTACATACGACCACAAGATCTCATGCTGCTTTTAGAATAAAACTTGATGTATTTTGCCGCATGTTTTATGACCATTTAAATTCAAGTCACAGACTTCTCCCATTCCCTTCTGAACTGATGTTGGTTGAATGAAACGGTAAAATCTCTGGATGCATAAGCCATCGCTTTGGCTGGACTTTGCAGTATGCAGAGGAACATACAAGATTAGTTTTCCAGTAGTTATTTACCTTGATGAATAGCCCTAATTGGATCAAATAGACTGGCAATGCCAAGCTAATACTTTTAAATGTCTTGTCTTGTGCAATTAATATTACCTTGTCATGTATCCATTTCAGCTATTGGATGAATGTTTTATGTTCATACTCCTGTCACATTTAACAAATGGTTTTGTCAAGTCATTCTTTACAGCCTGTGGTGATGGATAGCAAAATTTGTGGTCTCCTGCGTATATAAAACCGTTAACTATACCTTTCAACTTCAATGAAAGGGCATCCTAAAACTCAGATAACCAATTTCTAATGAAATTATAATGCGTGTTTACATGAGGGGTCAGAAATATGCTACTGACATCTATGATTAACACAGCATAGGAAAACAGAATTTGTTAATTTTATATTTATCAAACCTGTGACAGTTCAGGTTTTTTTCAGCTGCTGTAACTGAACTGCAGGAGGCAACATACAGTTACCATTAGAAACAAGAGATCCATTTTATTCATTTTTATTCAGATATAACTGTACTGTATATTTACAATGGTAAAACCCAGATTGCTGATTAGCTGATGGTCTTACTGTCCTTTGTATGGATTTCTAGTATGTGGTATTTAATACCAATGAAAATAAGCTGTGTACTTAAACATCCTGAGACTTTTCTTAGAGTTCCATGGGGCATATTGTTTTAATCGGATCTATAACACCACATTAACCTTGATTAAAAATTGAATTGCTTGTTCATTGAACACAACACTTTGAAACAGATACCTCCTTATGGAACAATATAAACAGAAAAATGTCAGTGTTCATTTAACATTTAAAGTAGTTTTTTCGGTGCAGTGGACGGTAGGTTTTATTGATAACAGCATTGAACTTGAGCAAGTGGACTTTTTTTTTAAGGATTTTCCCTGAGGATGAGATGGAAACCATATGGGATTTTTAAAACCTTTTTGTGTTCCTTTGGAAATGCTACCATTTAGCGTATTTTGGTCCAATAGACTTCAAAAAGTCTAACTGTAGGTACAAAAGTGAGGTATCTAACTTGGGAGCAGAACTTCTCAGCAACTGTTGGGAGATGGACATCTGCAGGGGATGATTAAGCAAAAGTGAGAAGAACCCTCTCTGGCAGTATCTCTCCCTTAATGCTGGCTATAGGTGAAACCCTTCATTTAGTAGGGAAGGATTGATAATCATAGTCGTTGGAAAACTATCAGCCATATAATGCAGAGTGCTATGCTGGAGCACTGTTCTCTGACACTTAACGTCTTAGGGTATTTTTTTCTTATTTTGCAATGCTTTGATATGTTTGGAGCAATATTAGTGTTTACCTTTCTATTGAGATGGTACCTATGAAAACTATTCACGGATCAGGATCTCATTGTATCAGATGCAGTGCAAACAGACCCAAAGGATGGTCTGAAAGAGCTTTCAAAATAAGAATAAAATCAAGTGGAAATAAGCACACTGATGAGAGAAAAAAAGAAAGAGTACAAGGTAACAATGTGATATGTAGTAGCAACCACACACCAGCTTCCTAATTGTTGGCAGGTCTCTGATGTATTCTCTCTTTTTTTTGTCTCTTTTTTTGCCCCCCCGTTTGTATGTATTACTGTGTTAGCTATTCTGAGTGCCTTTAATCATTTTGGAGGTGGAAAAATACTTTCCAGGTAGAATATGAGTAAAATTAATTTTTAAGGGGTATTAAGAATTGCTGTTCTTAATACATTGGCTGCTTTAGTTGTAATAGAAATAAAAGGAATACCTCATGCAAAAAAGTATATGCAATTTTGTTTTGCTTGTTTTTGCTACACCACTTAGGGATTGAATGGAAATATTAAAAGTTAGCTTTCTCCTTATTCAAATAGAGCTGACAATTGCTGCTGTCAAATAGCAAATGCATCTTGGATCATGTATTTACAGTGCCTAACAATATACCAGTTTTCAGTATGATTGGGCATTTTGATGACACCTTGTCTAGCTAGAGCTTTCTTGTCTGGACTGCAAAATAGGGAAAATTACCTTTCCTGATGTTTCATCTAACTGAAAATGCGTGACTTTAAGGAGGCTAATGGCTAGCCAGACCTCTAGGCTAAATAGCTCCCAGCTTGTCTTTGAATCCATAGTTTTTCATTCTTAACAACCAAAAAGCTGGAGAAACCATGCTAAAAATGTTTCTAATCCATACTCCTATAGAGGAATTAAGCTTCCAGGAAGAATTACTTAAGATTTCAGTCATCTTTCTGGCTGTCTTTCAAATTTTAGTGAAGTTTGACATTAATTAGTGGTTATTGGCAAGATAGAGAAGAAGTTAGTGACATCATTCTTACAGTAATATTGTTTCAAACATATTTTTATGAAATAACAGGTGTTTAATCTTAAGTAACTTGTAGGGTGGTTGTTTTTTTTCTTTTGGAATAAATTGTAGTATGTTTTCTAATCCACCTGGAAAATGCTTAAAAAGGTTTTCTGTTTATACCTGTTGGAGGTATTTGAAAGAGAGTATGAAGCACAAGGTGTGTGCTAAACTAAATACTCATTATTGCATAGAATACGATTCAGTGCAGGAATTAGAGAAGGCTTAGAAATACTCAGAGTAATATTTTTAATGGTTGCTTGAAGTTAAGCTCCTTAATCCATATTTGGCTTTTAAGTGAGCTGAACTGTTTTTTAAAGTAGTGTGCAGCTTTCAATTCTCATCAATTTGCAATGTATTATGTGGGTAATCACCATCGTCCTATATAGATCCATTCAGTTCAGTAGGATTAGATGTGTGAGTCAGCACGAATCTCAGGAGGGTTTTGCAGAGCTAGGCCCTTACGTATTTGATATTTGTACGCTTGCTGCAAATATATAACTTGGAAGAAAGAAAGAAAAAACCCCAAACTCCCATACAACACTGAATGTGACACATCAATGCTTAAATATAAGTAGCCAATGAACACAGTGGGAATGTATATTGATAATTCTCCTTTTATTTACCGGTCTGCTTTCTTTTGTCACAGCTACGGAAGGCAGTAATGGATCATATATCGGATTCATTCCTGGAGACCAATGTCCCATTACTGGTTCTCATTGAGGCTGCAAAAAGTGGTAATGAGAAAGAAGTGAAGGAGTATGCTCAGGTCTTCCGTGAACACGCAAACAAGTTAGTTGAGGTAAGTGACCTTATTCACACAGCTAGATTTCCATCTTCGTCTACGAGAGGCAAGAAAAATTATATACTGGCTGAAATGTTAGACTTAGCATTTCTGTAACACATGTTTCAGGAGTTTTGGTGAACTTTATCCTGGTGATTGCACAGCAAATGTCTGGATGACTGGCAGAGAGGAGCATGTGCTGTACTTTAGAGTTCATTAAAGAAATTGAGCATATTAAAAATGGTATTGTCAGTGTTTTGTTAAAAGTCATGAGCAACAAAAAGTAAATTTCATTTCAGCTTTACTAACAGTACAATGGATATTAATTTCTATTAAGTAAAAAGTTAAATAGGTGCTTCACAATACTGTATCAGGTATTGGCCAAAGGCTTCTCTAGACTTAAGAGCTTTTCATGCTGAACTAAAATAGGGAAAAGGGCATATACAGAAGGCATAGCTTAAGACCATATTTACTCTTGAAAGGTCTGTATTACAAATAAATACTCTCTCTCTCTCTCTATATATATATATATAGTATCTCATCTTTCTGAAGAGACCTACTATGTAAAGTCAAATGACAGTTTCTGGTCTTCAAGGATAGTATTGATATAGCTCTATACTACCATGAGGAGTATAAAACATAATTGAAACCTGGGTGGTCATTGAATGGACTTTTAATAAAAAAATGATAATGTTCATCTCGGTTTACCCTGTAACAGATCAAGAGCGATGAAAAAAGCTTGTATTTCTTGAAGACAACTATAACTCAGTGATTTGCTTGATATTACTATGTGGCATTATTGACTTCTCTGTACTAGCATTACTTTGAAGAATATATAACCCCTTTGCAACATCCTTTCTTTCTAGCCATGCTGTGTGTTCTTTAGCAGACAAAAATGCTATTGTGGAACTATAGATTTGACAGGCATTGAACTTTACCTTTGAATGACTTCTGTTCTTAAAACAAGCATCATCCTAATTCTCTAGTACCTGGGCTGAAGCAAGGAGTAAGGATTTCTTGGTTACTATTGACTAAAGCTAGGCAGTTCCCTGACAAATGTGTGTGTGAGGTGGTATTTTTAGTGGGAGTAAGGTGCTGTTCTGGAGCACCTCACTCTTCCCATATACAAAATGGGGAGTCAAGGTACCTCACTCAGGGTCTGGGAGTCAGATGTTTGCTATAGTACTTAACTTGTAGGCACCTAAATGTAGGTCCCAGGGTTTAAAAGTTCTGGCTGGATTCTGTACAGTGCTGAATACAGTAAGGTTTATCACTGTTATCTGCAAGAGGAGCAGAGGATTGTTGGCGGCTTTCGGTCCTGACTCCTCTGAATTATGCAAAGATTTGTTACTGCCACCTGGTGACTGGACCTGTGGCAATGAAAAAGGAAATAGCCAGCAGGTATATAAAGAGAGAAAAAACCAAACAAACAGAAAACCCCTCCACAATATTCATAGTTATATTGTAGTGGCAGTCAGAGTTGTAGCTTTATACATAATAGCCAATGAACATATGTGGTTAGTACTATTGCAGTCCCCTCCTCCACGGATTTGCAACAGGTTGCAATTAGGGGTCTAAAGTATTGTTAAAAAGTTAAAAATCACCCAGTAGATCTTTTTAAACAGATACTAAGAGGTAGTGACATAAAAGGAGGGAAAATACCTTTTAAAGGCTATAATTAAAAAAAAAGCCAACACACTCCCCACCCCGCCCCCCTAAAAAAAAAAAAAAACCCACACCTTGAACTGGAAGAAACCCAACAAGACAGTAGTTATAGTTACCAAGCTCTGGGTTTACAAGCCTAACATTACATTAGACTTGTACTTTAGACCAAACTAGAGTTTGATTACTGATTTTGAACATTATGTGGTCATATTTAGGTACCCCACCAATAAAACAATG
This sequence comes from Burhinus oedicnemus, assembly GCA_008921705.1. NCBI lineage: Eukaryota > Metazoa > Chordata > Aves > Charadriiformes > Burhinidae > Burhinus > Burhinus oedicnemus. The sequence continues at coordinate 1,088,325 of VFFE01007146.1, forward strand.
ACGATACTAACAATAGATGTCCTGGCCCTGAGATCTGATATTTTTATTCCATTTAGGTTGTTCCAGAGTATTAGAAACAGATCCTTAATTGATTCTTGTGTGTCTCTGACATCTCGTACTAGCCTGTGGGTCCATCCTTACTCTTTTCCAAGGATGGGTTCTTTTAGATGGATCTTAGCCTTTTATGTGTAAGGATTCTTTCTATTTGGGGTAAAAACGTATCTTGAAGAAATTAGTTTGTAGTGCAAGTGCAATTTTGAAATCCAGGTTTCAGGTTCATCAGACTTCACAAGAAATATTTGGAATATATTTATGTTGCTTGTACACTAGATTTTGCACTTAAAATAGTTTCATAATTTTTTACTTAATGATGCACAATGGTATCTCAGCAGATGGACTTCTATGGTTTTGTGAGTTGAGTATTTTGCAAATAGTAAAATGTAGTTTAAAGGTGAGACATAATCGAGGGACTATAGAATGTAAGATCTTTTTCCAGGCACAGGGCCAGAATTGCTTACTAATATATGCAGACACAGTTGCACTGAAGTATGTGGAGTTGCACTTGCTTATGTTAGAGGAATGTGGCACTGTAAATCCAATACTGTGAAAATCAGAATCTGAATTTCTTGGATGTCTTACCAAGCTCAACAGAAAGTCTATCAAAAGGTCAGGGAAAATAACCCATGTTTTATTACCTCTTTATGTAAAAGTTACATTTTACAGTTACATTTTACCATTCTGAGGAAAAAAAATGCATTTCTTGATATTTGATGAATATAAATGGCAAAATTTTCTTTGCATAGCCAATATATTTTCAAAAATATATGCTCTAAGAATGAGGCTTATGGAAGTTAACTTTTTTTATAGTACATATTGCAGAAAACTTAAACCTTCTCTTAAGGACTGTTTTCATTATTTCTGTGTTTTCCCTAGCCCACCTCTGATCATAACATCTTGATTTTTGCTTTTCACTTGACTTGCTATGATATGCCTCATTTGAGAATAATAACCACAAAGATGAATTCTCATTTTTCTAGACATTCTCTGACAACCAGTTTTGTCTATGGGTTATGTTGGAAACCCAGAGTAAGGTGTCATCCTGTGAAACTTGAGGCACTTTATCTGCGATACCTGTGTTTAGAAGCCTCCTCCTCTCATGCTTCCTCCAGAGTCCAAGAAGGCAGAGCACCTCAAGAATGAGACCCAGCTTAACTATGATGTACATCATCCAGAACGACTCAAACTGTCATACAGATACTTAGGGTAAAAAATAATAATAAAATAAAGCAGAATTGAAATGGTAACATTACAGGCCTGGATGGCTAGCTCCTTTTCTTCAAACCATATTTCAGCAGTCATCTCTCAACTTTTCTGCCATCTGAAACTGAAGTTAGAGAAGTGATGGTGCCTTTCCAGGTCATGATCTTTACCTCATGAATCCTTTTAATGTTTTTAAAAAACTTATCTCTAATGATTGAAAGACAGCAAATGCCTCAGTTGTATTGCCAGCTTCAAATGTGACCTTGGGAAGTCATTTAACTTCTGTATCCAGGCACTTTCATTTGTAGCATAAGGTTAATGACAGATAATTCTAATACCTACCATACAAATGCACTTGACTGATAAATCAGCCCAGATTTATTCAATACTTCTATCAAAGCACTATATAGCAGCTAATTAATTAATTTTCATTATTCTGTTTGAAAGATTCCTTGGTTTACCTATTAGTCCTCTGGAATGTTTCTTGCAAAATTATTAAATCGAACCAGTATTCCTGGAAGATGAAATTCAGCATCCAGTAAACTCTTAAGAGCCACGATAGGAAGCTGTTTAGTTGCTTTCAGTAGGAAACATCAATATGTTTGAAGTTTAATTAAGAACTGTGAAAATTCAGATTATAGGCCCTTCTAGTTAAATTAGTGGATGGGATCAGGCTTTCCATCCTCACAAGGATGGAGAAAAGTCCAAGAGAGTTCTATTAATGATTTAAGTCTGGGGGGGGCGGTGGTGGTGTGTGTGTTAATATTTTTATGGAACAACTTCACCATTTGGTGATCAGTGACCATTTAGAAGAGTTAAATCAAGTTGTATTATTCTTCCTTGAAACTTATTTCCAACAAAATTGGAATGAAAGGGATTTTTGTTCTTTAGTATGAACTGATGCAGCACCAAATTTGAAACAGTTAAAAATAATCTTTTGAAAAGACAGTGCCTTACTAATTTTGCATGAATTAATTTTTATATGAAGAATTTTGTGGAGCCTACATGTATCTATCAGCTTCATCTCATACAGACTTAAAGATGAACACTGCTAGTGTAAGAACTGTGTTAGGCAATGATTTATGGTGATTAAAATTTGATATAGTGCAAGCAAATCAATAGTATCACAAGGCTGGATAGGAATTTGTAGCAGATGAAACCTAACAGCAACATTTCTGTTTCTGTTTTATAGTCTCTTTGTCTATTAGGCTTGCAGGAGTCTTTATTAACTTTCTCCTGATCATGTAATCGCCACTTTGAAGAGTATACTGTGGTTACTTTGGGGAGTTTGTTTTTTTCTTTTACAATGCCAAGGGAAAAAAAAGTTAGTGTTTGAACTTCTTTGTAAGTTACGATGCAGGCTAACCTTCATTTTCCAAGAACTGTATTATTTGTAGCTACCTAATTTAGGCTGATTGTATGTTTTCCCATCATAAATGGGCTTGCACACTGAAGACAGGAGGGGAAAAAATACTGCTAGCCCGCACAGCACGTAAAACAAGCAATTGAACCTGCACAGTGACCCCTGCTTACTTGATTTAGTAATGACAGGAGAGGGGAAAAAGTGTGAAAGAAAATTTTACTATGGTGGTTGATGGTGAAATTAATCTAGATTTATATCAGCAGTAACACAACTAATATCCAACCCAGTATTTTTTCGTCGCAGAAATATCTCTCAGAAACGCTTAGAGTGTTTGGTCCCTAAGAAACACAAAGCTAGACTTTCTTTTAGGGAGTGAAGATCTTCTGCGTAAATCTGCAATGCACTTGAGATTGATGGAGCTCTGACAGTTTAGACTGTGGCACTCTAGCTCACTTTCAGGACATACTAGTGATCTTCATAAAGAATATATAACAATATTTTCTTTGTGTTTTTTTAAATATGGTATAAGTTCATTAACTGATTTGGATTTTCATTTAAGATAGACAAAACCCAGAGTAACAAGCTCAAAAGAGAAAAAAATTGGCTTGTTTATTTTAGCAACTTTAGTTCAAGGATCAAAGAGTGTTCCTGCTGATGTATTTCATGAATACTGTCCATACTTGAAATGTTCTATTCTTTTTTATTTAAGAGCACATCACTGCATTATCAGAGTATACAACTAGCTGTTTGCTTCTGGTAATGACAAAAAAGTGTCAATATTCTTTCATAGCTTCTGTATCCAACTTGCATCATGAAAAATTTATACATCCCTGGGTTTCCTCTTACAGACTGATCAGCTTTAATTCTTATATTTTTCTTTTAGCTGACATTAAGCTAGATAAGAAATAACATTAGAAGATAGTAATCCTTGGTTCTCATCAAGGAGCGTTGAGGAGGTCATAGATTAGTTTAATTCAAGGCCTTCAAGTTGAGAGATTTTTATTTGAAATTAAAGCTGTGGGCTACCTCTGTGTCCTAGTGTTTCATCTGCTCATTTTAGATTTAATTTCCATCTCAGGCCTTTCTTCCCTGCATGGGCAACAGATGTGCTTAATTCCTAGTAAACATCATGAGTATATTGACGATAGCTAAAACCACGAGTCCAATTATCTGCAACGAGAGCATGAAAAGCTTGAACTCCTTGCATTTATTTCTTCCAAGTCCCTGCTGCAGCCAGATCTAGTTAGTTCATCTCTTCACCTTGGAGGTGTATATGTCTTTGAGGCAAAGTGAACTCAAAGTCTTTCAGGATAAGACTTTCTGGTAACACTATGTCATTGGTGAACTCTTTACACTGTTTTTTTCACTTACATAAGCCACTGGATATTGGTAGTCCACTGGGATCTATGCCAGTTTCATCTTCTGGTTTCTAGATTAACATGGAAATGAAATCAAATTGCCTTATGGAAAAGGTGAGGCAGAGAAATAACTGGTGCTGTGTGACTTTTGGAGCCTCCTGTGTGCCTGTCCCTGAAGAAGATAGCTTATTAAAGGAGTTAAATAATCAATGTCTACATTTTCAAGATTGCTTTCATCCTAAAACCATCTTTGCCTTCAGCCAATATGGATCCAGCTCTGAGGCTTACAAAGTCAGCTGTAGGAGGAAGTAGTTGCAGAACCTGACTGTGATCTGCAGACTGCATTGTTAACATGGAAACATGGGTGAAATTAAACAATTTGGCAATGGAGAACTTGGCTACAGCAGATGCTGAAGGCCCAGTATGCTAGTCCCTCAAAACCTGCCCTTACCAGGTTTCTGATGAAACCCATCAATCCAAGGTGGCTGAAAGGGGAGGAATTTCCTGATCTGATGGATTCTTGTTGTGGTTTAGTCTGGGAAAGTAAAATTACTGAAAAGAAAATAGGTTCTGTTCTACCTCAAACCAGGACACTTCTTTGGCAATGTAGTCCTGTTTCCAAAATTTCTTCCCACTGATGAACACCCTGGTAAACAAGCATGCCAGAATCTGTGAGACTATTAACATTATCTTGATTAATCATTTTCTATTAATTTGTTGCTTTCTTTTATTCTTAGATTGCCAAGCTTCTATATCTCATAGCAACACCAAAAGGGTTGAAGGATAATTTTATTTGTTCACACATCTTTCTGTAATGTACATAATAAGCAAATGCTACATAAAGTTAGCAACCTGTGGGTAATGATGGTTCTTTTTTTCCTTCCCAGAAGGAAAAATTTTATTAACAAATAAAAGACAAAAAAGTGAGTGATGAATCACTGCAGGATCTCCATGTGAACTTGAATGCATCTCTAGCTTTGGGACTGTAGACATAATACCAATTCTGTGCTGGTTCTGTTATCTGTCTTCCTGTAAGTCATCATTTATTTTTCATTAGCAAATAACTGTATTATGTGTTTTTACTTACTGGGAAAAAAAATGCTGGAGAATTTTCTACAAATGAAAATGTACTTTGGCGATTTCTTCACTTTTCTGCTGTAATTCTTTAACATATCTTTTCTTCGTATACTATAGTACTTATTTTAATGAGAAATATCTGGTTTTCTCCTTGCAGAAAAATTTATTCCTAGTAATTTCCCAATATTTTCCAGTTAGCTGATTTATATTTTTTTAAATAATTAACTTTTAACCATGGTTATTTACAGCCTCTGGAAAAGAGTTGAAGTCCAATTACTCCCTTTTTAATCACTTAGTAATTTTTTTTAAATATTTTTCTACTGAATAACACCTGCTTAGCTAGGGACTCACTTTTCCAGTCTGATCACGGCTATGGTGCTATGTGATTCATGTGGTAAATTTTCCCAAAATAAAATGACTCCTACAAACTCTAGTATGTCTACTATCTCATATAATCCAATTACATAGCAATCTATGTGGTTTAAAACTTGCTAATAATACAATCAAGAGCTCTTGGTTGCATTTTAATTAATTGATTACATAAATTATGGGTTTAACTCCTCCTAAGCAGTTGTTTGAATTTGTAACCTTAGTATATTAAGGTGCCATACAACATCTAGGCTGGAAATCATCCCCTAACTCTTCCGTAGGAAGGAATGCTTTGAAGAGAGTGAATATGTAAATCTGATAGTGGAAGGGACCCTCTGGAACCTAAATGTCCTTTCACTTTGAACTTAAACACTTCTGATAGACATGATTTTTATTTACTGATATGTCTCTTCCATCAGGGAAGAAATGAAAGTGGAAGCTCCTTAGACAGATACAAGCCTTCCTTAATTAATCCCTCAACAATGAGAGAAGTATAACTAGTTGTCATCAGAGGCATTGCTCTCAAATTGTCAGGCTGAATCCATGACATCTGTGTGATAACATGGTGTAAAACTCCCAGCTGAATGACTGCTCAGCCCACTCCATTTAGCAGCTAGAAATCAATACTGTCAGGTGTGTATTTTACTTACCTTCAGTTTCTTTTAGGTTTGGGGCATTTTTTATTTTTTTTTTTCCACTAGGCAGCAAATATGAAAGCCTCTTCACTTAGCAGATGAAATTTATTACTAGCATTTTGCACTGACCAACCTGTTAGTTTTTTGGCAGCGTGGAAGAAAGGGATCTCTTACTCCAAAAAATGGATTGCAATTGGAAGTGGGAAGTTCATGAAGTGGTAATAACCTTTGAGAGAGGTTAAAAGAAGGTGGTAGCTCCCTGTCCTTCTGACAGTCATATGACTTGACTTCTTTTATTCATGTGTCAGCAGGGCATCACTTGTGAGAATACCCTTTCCTCTCCCATTGACCATTCTTTCTAGCAACTGGAAGAAGGATTTGTTAGAGCAGGTAGGACTACATAGTTGGAGCTAAGAGGGCCAAAGATTAATCTGAGCAAACCTACCTCTTTGGACTAATGTAGTTAGGATATATCAGGTGTAAATACAACTAGTGCCACAGCTGACTTCTATTAGCTTCCTTGACTTTCAACCTGTTTCAGATGTTGTAAAGGCACTGGATAAGTTTTCAAGATGAACCCAGAGCAAGGCTATCTTATTTTTGTTGACTTCAAGACTTATGTTTTTAATATTCAGAATGGCTTTTATCCGTTAACTTTTTAATCTCTCCATTTCATTTGACTATCCTCAATGAGTTGTGTAATGCAGACACTTTTCCTACTTCCAGTTGCCAGCTGTGGTGGATCTGAAGGGAATGTGTGCTTTTGAAGACAGGGACGAGATACTTGGCATGTTAGTTAATCAAAGCTGATATTTTCTAGACTGCCCCACCTAGCTACCGCCATTCTTTATTTTTACTCTCATATCCTATTTTATAAAACTTTTTATGTCTCTGGTAACAAGCCCTAACCATAACTGATGCTTTTCTCAGTGTTTCTTTAAAAAGGGTACTTCAATCTATGCTCTAGAAACTGTGTGTTTGGATTAATTTTTGCTACTCAAGACAGTTTAACATTTTATTACTATGTAAAATGTTTAGCATCTTGGCCTTTGTTCTGTGATGTATTAGCATGGTTATACTTCAATCAGAGAATATTAAGAACTGTGCTTTTACGTATGCATCTTAGGTTTCATTGTAAGAAAGAGGAGTTTAATCAAATAATCTGTCTTAGAGCATGAAATCTAAGAGAAATAAAGGGAATGGTGGGGAATAAAAGAAAGGATGAAATACAAGAAGCTATGCTGGCATTCCAAACTCACAACAAAGTAGGAAATAAAACAGCTTATATTACTATAGAGAAAGCATGCAGGACAGAGATAGAGGGACTAGAACTATTTAGGAAGCCAAAACATTCAGTACAAGCAGTAAGTACTTTTGAGGAAACTGCAAAAAGCATTTACAATAAAATAATGACTCAGAAATAAAGGATAGCATTCAGATATGCTTAAAAAATAAGCAGAATGTGTGCAAGGAAAAGCCATGTCAAAGACTTGAGGACAGAATGGCATGGTTAATGACAGAGTTTTGAACTGATGTAAAAGAGGAAATCATAATCAAGAAATCTCATGATTTTGAACAAAAGACATAGCAGCTTTGATTTTTAAAAAAGATTGCAATCGAGATAGATATATATATATGGCAAAATTTCAAATATAGACTCTTGAGTAATAAAGTTTATTAATCCAGAATAAAGTATGGAAATGCAAAAATCACTGCCTCCAAATACTAGTATCATAGGTACACTAGAGTTGTACAGGAGTGTCTGTGTTACTTTAGCTTATGCAATGTGTGGGTCATAGTGTACTTTATCCTGCTTTTTTTCCCCTATATCCTATTAGCTAGATTCTAACAAGTGGAGTGGTTATGATGGTGCACCCGTCATAAGTATAGCCTACTGCCTCTACTACAGTGCCAAGACTGTAGCTGTTTAGTTGGTAGTACATAAATGTCAAAATAATCCTTATTACCTAAATGTTCCCAGTCAATGATGTTGTCTGCGTTGGCTTTGCAAAGTTCAGAGGGGTATGCTGGGAACTTTGCAACAAACTGTGTTTAGTGGCACCCACATCCATTTCTGGTGGTATATTTACAATGCTCTGGTGTATTTATTATTTAGGAAGACCAAAACTCCTCCATCCCAAGTTTTGCTTAGAAACCTTTCACTGATACCAAATCCGTAATAAATTATGCCTAGTAACTTCAGCAGTGAATTCCCCTCAGTACTAAAGTTTATTACTTTATCTGTAATCTAAAGATGGGTATTTCATGTTTTTTAGCCCTTACACTTTGTTCCACATCTTATCTGGACCTTTATTAAGAAGGACCTTTCTTACAATAAATTTGTTCTCCACGTAGATCCTTGCAAATTTTGACCCAACAACTCCTAAACTTTAGGCTGTCAAGTGATGTTCTTTGGTCTCTTCTTACAAGCCATTCTTTTCCCAAAAGCTTAATTACCTGTATGACTTGTGTCTATACCACCATTTTTTTTCAGCAGTGTCACTAGTATATCTATGTACAAACATAAAAAGTCCTACTCTTTCTTAGCATTTACATTTACTTAGGATTTACTGTGCTTGTAGGCATAGTGTTTTGTGGCTTTACTTGAATGAAAAAATCTTATCACATCAATATGTTTTGTGTCTTTTTCTGGAATTCCAGATGTTTTCAGTAATGAAATGCACCATTGTGGAATAAGTTCAATAACTGTTGTTATTGTGTTTCCATACCTATAGTCAAAGTCCTGGATGGTCTGTGTGGCTTTAAAATACTATTCTGTCAAAATAGATCCTCAAGATTACCAGCGGAGTCAGATAAACCATATCTTTGTTTCCCCTAGGATAGCTGTTAATTGGCAAAATTCACATCTCTTGCTGGAAGCTTTTGCTACAGAATTGCTTGAGGGAAATGGTAAGAGAGATCAGGGTGATGCTATGAACGGACACAGAGCAGGCTGTGAGAAGTAAGAGTCTGGGAGGGCTATTGGGGGAAGAGAAGTTTTTAGGGTGAATTTTCAGTGAAGTTACTTATATGTGCTTGTAATGCTGCTGCTGAATGTCAAGTGCATATGGGACTAGATTTTTAAGAGTTTACTCGTGATTTTTTTTTCTTTTACTTATTGACAACCCATGGATTCAACAAGAAAATTCAACATTTCATGTAGATATCGCTCTAGAAAATAAGTATTCTCAGTCATAACCTTCCTGGGTAAAAACTTGAGCTCAGTGATGAAGGAAAAGAGACATTTGAAAACCTATAGTTCTGCAACCCTGCCATACCTCATTAGTTAAGTACAATACTAAACTCATTCAGAAAATCGCTAGATATTATGAGTAAAATACTATAATCCTAATAATAAGTTTTCTTAGTGTTTGAAAATGGTTTTTATACCTTAATTTGGAGATAAGTTTCCAGACAAAAACCAACCACCTCACTACTCTGTTGGAATAACATAACAAATGTGGATCATGTTTAAGTAGGAAATCTTTGAGATATTGATGGTAATAAATGAACACTGACTTAATTGCTTAGTATGAAAAGTCGCAGGTTTCATTGGTTTACTTCCATGTTTGGAGTTACGAAAATCAAATAATTAAGTGGATTTTCTTCAAAGTTCCAGAAAACTTTTCTTATAGCCTTAAAGCAAGCATAAGGAACTTCAGCTTGAGGACAACTTCTTAAGAAACTTGTAAGTAGCTGAGGAAAGGATTTTAGCATGAAAGTATAATCTCAACAGTAAGTTTATTACACAGGTTATAAAACTCGGGGTAAAATTGTGTTTTGATGATCCTGAAGTGGTTCCAAGACTTCAAGAGTTCAGGAGAAGAGGTTCTGTAAGCCTTAATCTCTGCAATATGTTATGCTTGAAAGCACAAGGTAGAGAAGGGAGGAAAAGTCAAGATTTTATCAATGCTCCTACTTCTTGCAGTCAAAAGGATTGTTGAATAGAGGTCCTGCTTGTAAAAGATGAGTGACTTACAGGCTAGTGATATCACCCTAACGTCTGGGTCATTATACCTAGGTGAGAAAGCCAAGTTACTGCTTTATAACGAGAACCTTTTATCATACAGCCAAAAATAGTGGTGTTATGTGTCTCCTTGTAGTGCATAATTTCATAGTCGTACCCTTTGAGATACCAAGAAAATACCAAGAAAACTCAAGTTTTTCTTTTACTTGTAATGAAAATAAGTACAGTTCTTACCCATAGATATGCAGGGTGTAGCAGATCAGCTGTTACCTTTCCAGTACACAATGCATACTGTCGTATAGTTTAAAGGGATTTGTAAATTTTACCATGCCCAAGAAAACAGTTAAGAGCTGCTATAAGATCTTAAACCACTGTTTGTGACATGACTGAAAAGTCCCATGGGCATGTTTTTGTTGCAAAAAATGCTATTGCCATAATGTCAGAAGGAAGATGAAGGCACTTAGCAATGTATATTAACAAAAGAACAAGGAAATTAACATACAGAATTTTTTAGACAGGTGAGGGGGAAATCAGAAAGAAGCAACAATGATACCTTATTTGACTCAGAGTGTAACTTCCTCACTGGGATAATTATTCTTGCTGGGATCCCAATATAGCTGAGATGCCAATATAGCTGAATGGAGTTTATGTAGGAGAGGAAAAGAGCTCAGGCTTTGTGTTATCCCTCTCAGATAATAACAATATCAAAGGACATCCTTTTTAACAAAAGAAAGTTTAGTAATTTTGTTGGTCTAAGTTACAAAAATTGAAGTGTACACCAGAAATGGTAGCAGTTGCTGCTGCTGGCCACCATAAATACAATATTGTATAATAATAAACCTTCAGTCATACATAGTATTGGAACTAATCATTGAGTTACCGTGATACCCACTGGTTTAAAGACAGTCAAACACTTAGATAACGTGAGTAGAAAGCTGTAATATTTCACATTCACAGTCTGTATAAGCAAAAGCAAGAGGAGATCAAATTCTGTACCTCATGTTGCACACCAATATTGCAGTATTACTGTAATCCTTGCCTGTTTCATTGAATAATAATAAATCTAGATAGCATAAATAGGTCACTGGCAACCTTACACAAAAGGTTCTACACCAGTGCAAATTATTAATTACACTAATTTGTGACACATGATTTTCAAAATCCTAACAGATAAAAGCATTAAGGCCATAACTCATTAATTTAATCTGATTATTTTCAGTCAGTCTTTTATTTACTGTCTGCTCAATTAAAACCTGTGGTTGATGAATCTTTCAAATGTACTATAATATTCTAGAATTCTTTGTTTCCCTCTCCCCCTGCCCCAGGTAAAGGTCTATCTTATTTTCTCCTCTTCATCCCTTCAGATTAGAGAGGAAGCTCTGAGTCACACTACATATTTTCATTTCTGAAAGTCGCTGATAGCAGTTTTCCCATCTCAAATGATGTACAGAGAATGAGATGGCAAAAAGCCAGAAAGCAGTAGGAGCTCTGGTCTGCAATGTGCAAGTACAGTTTTACCTTAAGTCTTACCTTTCATCTTTCTATCTTTGCCATTTTCTGCAGAAGTTACCTTCTTTCTCATCCATATCGTGGCCAAAATTCATCTTTTACTTTCACTTTATTTTTAGTAAAACTCAGAATTCTGCTGAGAAACTTGCATCTCTTTCCCCATTTTTGAATTTGCTGATTTGCAAATGAATGAGATGTTATCTAAATGTACCCAAATTTGGTAGTAATCATTAGAATGATTTAATCATTTTTATGCATTGGAGTTACAAATACAAAAACTTCTTCCCCCCTATTTCTGCTGAATACGATCACATGCCTTGTATTTACCTGCATCTTTACCTTCATAGAGACTTTTTTCTTTTAGAGAAGAATTATTTCCCACATCTTCAAAACACGAGACTAGCAAATCTTATTCCTTCCCATTTTGTAACATGTTTAACACAAAAAATGTTTGGTATTTTGCAAGCCATAAGTAAACATGTAAAACCAGATGCTCTGTTGGTGTAAAATAAGACTTCCTCCATCTTCACAGGATCAATGTCAGTCTCCATCAAACATGTGTAAATCCAAGATTTCTAACTTGACTGAACTTAGAACTACGACAGCTCAGGTTATCTTAGAATTTGGATGATGCTTCTTGCCTCAGACACCTTTTAGTGCTCAAGAGCACCAAAAGTATGTGTTACATGGGATTTTTTTTTTTGGTGGAATTCAAAATGCTTTTTATATTTGATCATTAATATTATCTACACTTTGTAGGTAACATCCTAGAAGGTGAAATGATTTGCCCAGAGTGTATTAGTGGAACTGTGGCATATCTAGAAAAAGAATCTGATCACTGTGATTTCTGTCAGTGTTTTATCAGTGAGGCTTTCACACTCCTTGTTCAAGTTTCTAGATTTTTTCCATGCTGTCTCTTGAATTTTGGTTGACTTGTTATTTACTTATCACTTAAAATAGTAAACTAGATAAAAGTGAGCAAAAAAGCTTTGAGCATTTAGAAACCATTAGATACAGCCTACACTTTACTATATATTAACCAGTAAAAGTAAACATAGTATACTTCCAGGATTGAGTTTTAAATAGCTAGAACCTTTCTAACATACAAGATGAAATTAATTTTGCCTAACTTTTGCCTTAGACTAGTCTTCTAGCCTTTTAGATGGCCATTGTCTACACCCTCTGGGTCATTGCTGGAGAGAGATGGACTTCTAAAAGGTGTTTCTTACCATCCTTAAGTAAGGCTGTCAGTCAAAATACGTGGGATGCATTGACTCTGAAGATACCTTTCTCTCTTGTGCCACTTTGTACGGATCCTAGGCAATTAGGTGGCAATAAATGCCTTTTAGATGGCTAGTGTTGAGTTACGTATGGTGAACCTCTACCTGTAATGACAAAAGTCATGTCTGCGGTAAAAGATTTTTACCACAGAAGTCACTGCTATTGCCTGTGGTGTACTTCTAATTCTGCCCTCAGTTCCTTACAGTGAGGGCATTATGTTCTTGCAATTCCATTCTCATAAAAGCCCAGAATGCTTCCTTGGCATCAAATTCTTCCCTTGTAATAACTGAATAATATCAAGTCTCTTTGAAAGTGAGTCAACAAGTGGCACATGTGTCTAAAGGGACCATCAACTTTTCCCACCTCGTGCAGACTGAAGATGTATTTATCTAATATTTTCTTTTAAGATGCAGCAAAAGAATAATATCCTGCAGCTATTGCCTGTGGTCAGTTGAATCTTAACCTGTTTGTGCTCTCTGAGATTATTTTAGTCTGCAGTGTCTGTCAAAGATGCTTCTGTTTCCATCTTACGTGCATTGAAAGGTATCCTGGCATGTAACTTTAACACAACAGATGGAACACAGTGCAAACTGGCTGACCTTTACTTTCAGCATTTAAATAGCTAAACTGATTTTATTGCCATAATATAAACTTCCAGGAACTTCCTACACTGTAGACAAAGCTGAATAGCTAACAAGTGGCAGTTACAATCCTGTAATTGCAATAGATGAAGAGGTCAGTTTTCATAATGGGTTCATGCTTCCATTGACTTTAATGAGAACTATAGGGATGAAATGCCTAGAAAAGTTATGTTTTCTTCCGACTGAGACAAGGAAGCTAAAATAATATTAACAAGTAGTGCACACACACTTCACTAGTGTGTGTTTCCAAAGTCATACTATTGTTTTTCAGTATCATTGAGAAGAGACTGAGACAAACAGGGCTTGCAACATTGGGAACTGAAAAATTGTGCTAAAAGTGGTCAACGCACTTTATCTCAAGACTATCACTTTCTTGAGAAGGTTTTATTTTTAGTATCACTGTTCTGTTGTTTTCAGTTCCTGATGCCTCCTTTTCTCCTGTTATTTACCCTCCTTTTAGTCTGGATTGTAACACCATTGGCTACCTGCTTTAAATCTTTAGCAAGCCAGGTTTTATTTTGTACCAGATACTTCTTGGAGGAACTGAAGAATACCATTGCAAAACTCAAGAATACCATCCCCTCAAGAAAAATAAACACTATAAGTTTATATGTCTATTACAATGCAAAGATCAGAAGACAGTAGTTTTTAAAAAGTGGTTAAAAAGGACACACCCCATACACCTTGGCTTCTGACAGAGGGACAAAGGTCTCATTAGCAATTTTCACCCTTTGTTAACACTTTTTTGTCTTTAGAGCTGATTATTATTACACCTTCTCAAGTCCACGATTCATTTTTCACACATGAATTTAGGCTCTGCCCTTCCAGCTCCTATCCCACTTGTTGGGCTGAGGTGCCTTTGAATCAACTCACACTTTGGCAAATACTGATTGGTGTTTCAAATATTACAAAAAAAATGACATAATCAAATCAATGGGCATAGATTCAAAAATTTCTTTACAAAGGTGCAGTATCTATGGAATGCTCGTTTTTAAAAAATTTCTGAATGACTGCAATAACACAGCAACATATTTGAATGTTTGCTGTCGTTGGGCTGCTGTGAATATATCATGTGCTTTGTAGAAGGGCCTTTGTGTCTGATTTTTTTTCAATAATACCAACTACAAATGTTGTATGCATAGTTATAGATATAACTGTAACTGTATTCTGATCTAACAACATAAACATGGTAAAACTGATCTTCCTTTACCAAAAGTAAGCATGCTGTTTAAGTCTACTTCTAGATGGCTTAATTATTTTTTCAGTGTTTTCAAAGAAAAAGGACAAAACAACTTTATGCAATTAGATAATAAAAACTTCTTTCACAGCAGTTATTATGGTAGGGAGGCAGAAATCTATATTTTTACTTACTGATCCTGTTCTCTACAGCTTTTTCTGCACAAGTTTTTGTACTTGTTTTCATTCTTCCTGCTTGCCTTTTTAATCAGTAATATAATAAATAAAAACAAGCTCTTGTGTGGTGTTCTTCATATCCTATACTGTAATTACGGCATTTTTGTTGTAATACTGATTTGGGGGGGAAAAAAATAGATGTGTATTTCTATGTATAAAGTAATGGAAATCTGAGTCTTACAAGAGGGAGTTATTTAATCTTTATTGAGATGATTTGTAGAAGGCTTGCAGGAGAGAGAATTAAAGGAAGACTATTGTGATTTGAAACTGCTTTCATTTTATAAGAAACTTTATTACAAAGTTAAGAATATATATATTATATAAATAATCACCTTCAAGAAGTTCTTGTGATCAAATTAAATTTCATGTTTGTACCTCATTCTGCAACTCTGTCATACTTACATGATAATTATCATTATTATTTTTTCATCTTGATGTCTGTTTAAGGGAGCCTTTAATTGTGTCAGAAGACATTTAGGGCAGAATTTTCTTAAATTCTTCTCACAGGATGTATGAGATCCTGCACTTACCAGGAGAGCAGAATACTTGCTATGAATGTACAGGAGGATGCATGTAAAGTCAAATAAAAAAACAACCAAACAAAAGCCATAACAAATGTTGTTGAAAACCTTTCTTATGTGCTGAATGTTATAGAAATGAAGTGCAAGAAAGGCCATCAAGAGTGGTAAATCATCAGATCAAATTCTCTAAATATTCCATAATCTAATTTCTAGTTCCCATCCAATTTCTAATCTGTACATTCCAGAAACTTTCAAGTTCTATGTCAAAGAGCTATTTGGAAGGTGATTCCAAAATTTCATTCCCATAATGATCAGAAATTTTCTAAATATAATTTTGAAAATCTTACCAGAATATGAAGCTCTACTTTTTCCTCCCCAGCACTTCTCATATGCATTCGTAAAATGCTATTGTAACTTCTTCTAATGTCCTGTTTAGCCAAACTTCCTAGAAACTCTTTCTACTTGTGTGGTTTATGCTACTCTTTTTATGCATATGACTGTTATAAGTGAATTTTTACAATGTTTTGTACTAAAGATTTAATATATTTTCTTAAATTATCACTATTGGTTCCCCCCTCCCAACATATTTATCTGCTCCTGGGTCCTGGATGCTTTAGCTCTGATTTAGTCGGTTTAGTCTTTAAAATTGATTATGCAAGTATGGCTCTTATGATAGATTATCATCTTTGCTTGTAACCTGTTATAATTCCTTATGATTGATCAGGCAATATAATTTCTTTTTCTTCTTAATCTTTTCCGTGCTCTGCAGTTTCTTGGTCTGATGGACATTGAGGTAATCCGTGTACCTTTGGCAGTTCCTCAGAGAGTTAATCCAAGCCTTTTGGCCTCCTAGATACATCTATAATTCTGAATAAAGGAGGATCAGAGAGCGAATGCAAGAGCTGAGATGATTCAGTGGAATTCTCTTATTTAACAATATAGACATAGCATAACATCTGTTTCTTAAAGCAGCCGTTTACATCCCTTGTTACATGAGTGAGTTATGTTTTAAGACAAGAAGGATCTATTGGGAACACGTGTATAATCTAAATGGACAGAGGGACAATGTTTAATCATTTGTGGAAATTACTTTGTGCCTGGAGACTCTTGTGAAACTGTCCTTCTTGAAAAGAAAGGCTGCTTCTGAGAATGCTATTTGATGAAGTCCAGACAGGCAGAATGATAATGATATTGGCAGCAGCAAGTGGTAGTTTATCTGAATTTTTTTTTTTCACCTCATGTTTTGGCTCTGCAGTTTCAACTATTTTACAACATACTGACATGTATTTTGTCATGTCAGTACCCTGAAAAATCTCAGGAATTCATAAAATGTGTGTGAAGCTCGAACTCCAGGGTAATTGATGATAATTGTTTGATAAATATACTTGCCTCTACAGAGTGTGACTATATAAGGCTGAAAAATGGCAGTATGGTGCAGCAAAATGTCAGTTCCATGAAAAATCAGTAGAAATTTTCAATGAGAAGGGAACCCCACTGAAAAATAAGACAGCTCATTAAATTTTGTTGGTGATGTCCAACCAACCCTGATAATAAAGGGTAAAGTTTGTAGGTGGCAGATAAAAGTAGTGATTTTATTTGCACAGTAACAGGTGGAGCCATTCTGAAGCTGATGCAATGAATCCATACAGCTGAACACAATGAATTTCGAGTCCTCTAAACAAGTATACATCAGGGATGTTAAATACAGAAATGCATACTAGAAAGAAGTTATGTGAAATTTCTCATATGAATGCTTTTCCAGTAAGAAATGCAGTTTTAGGTCAATATAAGCTATTTATGAAAGTTTCCTGAATTTGGCCAACAGAAACATACTTGGTGTCAACGTGAGACAATTTTTTGTGATTATTTTTCATTGCAGCCACTGAACAGAAAAAAATATTATTTAAACAGCTCTGGTTTTTGGCATTCACTTCATATACAGATACTCTGTCTGGCACAGCATCTGTATTTTTATACTCTTATTATGAAAGAATTTTCCTGAATCTGTCATATATGTTTATAATAAAGCTCAACCCTCGCCCATGTATGTGTTCTACTTAACAGTAATGATCTGGAGGAAAGATACAAGGATAAATTAATGTATTAATAATATTTTTTGAAATTGTGTGGGAAATCTCACATATTTTAGAAACTTGGTCATGTTTCCTGCAGTAGTGTATAATATCAAACATAACGCCCTGACTAATTACTGTTGGAACTATTTTACTCGATCCCCCTCATTTTTGTTTAGTTAATATATTCTTCATTTCCTTCCTTAAGCTGAAATGTGAAATTGCTAGGGGTTTTCTGTAAACAGCTGATATACACCATTATAAAAGTTACCAGACTTTTCTGGAAAGACAAAAATTATTATCTGTGAATGTGATGAAAAACAGCGTATAGATATTAAAATAAAATTGATCCCAACGCTGTATCTAATGTATACATTAGGGGAAAAAATACTATAACAGGATGATATGATCTTAGTTATGTCTTGATGTAACCTTATTTTTTTAGGTTGTTCAGTAA
>VFFE01007146.1:1106275-1157036 GCA_008921705.1 Burhinus oedicnemus
TTACAAGGAAACTATAATGTTTTGTTTCCTATGTTTGTCTTTCTTTTTACTTGGAAGTCAATGGGCTGAGATACATGATCTATAATTTGAGATAGAAGGGAAATCTTGTAAAGATGTATTTTACTTATGTTGAAGGAATGAATTTTTTTTTATTTTAGAAAAAAGCAAGCTAATGCTATAGTGATCAGAAGAAGCATATATGTTAGTATTTCTAAACCCTGTAGCAGTTTACTGTGGGATCATATACCCTAGACAAAGTATTACATGTAATTGCTGTCTTTAAACTCAGTTTTGCTAAAAGTTGGAGAAATACACCAATAAACAAAAGCTGATATTTTTCTTTTTTGAGGCATAAATGAATGTGTAGGATTGTTTCGATTTTCAAGAATTAGAATTTCCTTGCATTAGCACTTTTAACTGCTTTAGCCTGAGTTTTACCAAAAGATGACTGTGTTTTATTTAAAACTCCATTTGAAGGAGGTTCCGAATTATGTGTAATTGACTGTATTTGGGTTCAGAACAAAACCTTCTCTTGGTTTTCACTGAACCTTAAAGGTTTTTCTGCATAGTGTTAAAACTTCAGTACAAAGGTGGCGAGTGTAAGTTCTTTGTAGCCTGGTGGTTTGGGCATTGTCTACAGAGATTAAAGCTGTGGGTTTGTGCACCCTCGGGCGAAGAATGGAAATAGTCCTAGATGTCTAAAAATTAAGTTGTTGTACAAAGAGGAGAATATATTAACTCTTCTTCCCAACATATTTCAAAATCAAGGAGACACCACTACTGTTGTGAAGGTAGAATGGGAGAGGACGTGCATTCTCACCTCCTGGAAAATATTATCAGCTATGAGTCTTTGGTATAGAGGTTTTTTGCCTTGGTTCACTCACATGTGCTATGAGAGCAAAGCCAGCTTGAGATTCTGTAAAGCTGGTTTCTTACAAAATGCTCTGAGATCTTGAAGCTAGTTTTCACCGGTAATTCTGAATGAAAAACCTGAGCGTTCATTTGGATACAGAGTGCAGTAGTAGCCTAGATGAGGTGTGACAGCTTGAGTAAGAATAGTTTTCTAGATTTTGTTAAATAAATTTGCAAAGCTGGAGAAAAGTGAGTATCTTTTGGGTAAACAAGTTTTCAATAAGCTGTAGCAACTGAGTTTCAAATTTGTAACATTATAGACAGAAGCTGAGCACCCCCTGCTCCTCCCTTCCAAACTTGCATAGCCCTTCGTAACCACCAGGACATGTTGAACTAACTTGGAGCAAAAAACTATGATACTTATTGTCTCTGGTTCATCTTTGTCAGTACTTTTTTTTAGTACTGGCAAAAGATAAATTCGCTGTAAAGCGGAGTTGAGACATCAGCAAGTTAAAATGCTCTCCAAATTTAGACCAGTTAATTTTACATTATCTACCTTTTTACGGTGGACTTCAGGTTTTAGCTTGTTAAAGGAGAAAACTGCTTGATAGCAGCAGCTGTGCTGTCAGTGAATATTAAGCAAGATAATTATCTTAGTTAACTTGAAAACAGCCTGTGTGCCAGCAATCTAGAGAAGAAACCTCTAGTCCCACAAATCCTCACAAATTGTTCTCAAGTTTGATAAATAGTTATTATTTGGGTTGGATATAAATTCTCTAATTGGCTTATGGACTGTAGAAAGGAAAGAGTTACCCTCAGAATTAGAGTGGAGAAAATAATAGAGTTTGTGTAGTTATTTAATAAATAAAGAGCTTGTATTCTGCTGAGTGAACGCTAGACAGCTTATAAAAGGCAAACTCTCAGGGAGCTGCCCGAAGCTTGTGCTATCAGTACATTTAAGGAGCTTTATGGAAGTCTATGGCCTGATATACTAGCTTTTGTCTGGGAATTAAGTTCGTCACTCTGTGTATGCTCATTAGTTTGGATTTGTGAGTAACTAGCTTTACTATTCTCTACTTTGATACCAGTGTGGTAAGGAGTAACTACTCCTGCTCACTGTCTGACCTAGACATCCAAGGAACCATAAGGGTCTCGGGGAGGTGTGATCACAGAAGTGCAAATAAGGATTGCCAGCTTTTATAGGTCACCTTGCATATACTGAGATGAATATATATAGATGAGAACTGGAAAGCAGAGACTGCTATCCTTTGAAAAATAGACATTTATTAACAAAAAAAGGAAAAGCAGTACATCCCTGTAGGCCATTTGGGAATATAAGAGTGCAGTTCAAATAAGAACAGCTCACTAAAGCTAATGAGCGATTCTGAACATGGATAAAAATGCTTGAAAATACTTCAGAATCTTTCATGATAGTACTGCAAGCTTGCACTGACGTATTTGGGCATCTTTTCTTAATTCCAGTTTGAACAATGTTTCTTAGGAGGAAGAACTGTCACTTGAGCATTCTCAGCGACGTGTTTGGCATTTATCTGGAGACTGAAGGGTAGGCTTCAATTACACTGCGTAAAGCCACAGTAAGAACATAAATTCAGTCCAGTATATCTAATTATACCAGTATAGATGAATGCAGTGTCTATATCTTATACTTAGAATTTCTCAAAAGAAGATTTATTCTTAGCTGGAATGTTTGAATGTCAGTGTCGAATGTCAGCTGGATTGTTAGGTGTTAGCTTGAGTGTATGTTGTTTGAATTTGTGTTCCTTTAGTCCATGTAGATGAAACTAGCCTTTCCCAGCCTGTTGAAACACTGTACGTTTTTTTTCCCCTCCCATAAATCATGTAAATTCAAGTAGAACATTAAGACTTTCAACTTGACTGTGTTTGCATTTAAGCCATTCTCTTGAAATGAGTCTGAGATATTAAATGTAAATCACCTCTGTGCTCCCTTCTCAAATTGAATGCTTGCCTAAACTGTGAATAACACAACATGAAAATCAGCTGTTCTTCTGTGAACTAAAAAGAGTAAAACTGGTCTTAACTACACCAGTGTTTTCTCAACACATGTTCTGTCCAAATATCCTCAGCAAAAGTCCATTTACCATTGTTTATATTGGGTTTTGACAGCTAAAAAAAGAAAACTTAGGAATTTTGGCTCTGATTGGTGAATGGAAGAAATTTTTTTTTTCTTCAAGTTTTTACAATCAAAGAATCTTGAACAGCTGCATGAGTGTCTGTGTCTGTGTGCGTGATATTATTTTTTTGTAATTTTAACCAAACAGGTGAACATCGCAGCAACATATTTACAACCTAATTCGAATGGCGCTCTTTTGTTACTACACAATTCTGTATTATTTTACATTGTTTCTTGACGTGTTTCTTAAGTCTACAGAAACAGTGTAATGTTAGTATAATAGGTAGCAGGTAATAGCTTGCAAACTGTTGACTGTCATTCTTGCAGAAAAGAGTTTCTCAGATGGAAACAGCCTAGGGTGGGTTATGTTTCCATTGACTCAGAAATGGAATTAGTTTCCTTGTGTTTAGGCAGATAAATACTTTCAACAGCTGTTATCCTCAAACTACTGAGCTCATTCTCCTGTCACGCACACTGATGTAAATCAGGATTAATTCTACTGAAGTTGGTGACCGTATAATGCTAAACATATGGAAAGAGGAGAATCAACAGTTTGATAGCAAACTGTAGGTTTCAAAGACAGACAGTAAAAAGTATTATTAAAAGCTTTTAGCACTGAAAAGTTGCAACATCTCAGAATCACTGTCTCTGATAGGAAACCCTGTTGTATGCTTGGTTCAGCCACACACTGTCAGACCACTTGTGCTGTTCCTTCCCCTGCCCTTTTAGTTGGCAGGAGGCTGTCATCATGGTAGCTGCCAAAGGGTTTAAAGAGCTAAAAAAACATTGTAATGGAAACAAATTAAAGAAAAAATAATTGTAATTAAAAAAAAGTGTCAGCTTCCTGACAGTAAAAAAAAATATGATCATATAACAGCTGAAGAAATACTCACCTGACTCCTTGGCTTATTGTTATTCTAGCTTCATTCTAATGCAGTAGCTTCTTGTTCAATATCAGTTTATAAAACTGTGTTACATGTTCACTGACCCCCGATATCTAAACAAATCCCAGTGTGCAGCTAGATGAATAATTTCCAGTTTGTAGTAGTGCAAATGTATGCTGATGGTTGTTCAGTGAATTCATAATAAATTAACCATTAAAAAGCTGCGGGTTAGAAGAATAAAAGGATATAGGAACAGTGTACTTTTGTAACACGTTACTCATTTCTGGTAGCAAAGAGATACACATTTTTTTATATAGACTACATGTTCTTCAGTCAACCAATCATATCTTTTTCATGGCACTGAAAGAAAAACTTTCATGTTCAGTTGCCACCTTTACTGAGTACTACATCCAGCTCTGGGGCCCCCAGCATAAGAAGGACATGGACCTGTTGGAGCAGGTCCAGAGGAGGGCTACAAAGATGATCAGAGGACTGGAACACCTCTCCTATGAAGACAGGCTGAGAGAGTTAGCGTTGATCAGCCTGGAGAAGAGAAGGCTCCGGGGAGACCTTAGAGCAGCCTTTCAGTACTTGAGGGCCTACAGGAAAGATGGGGAGGGATACTTTGTCAGGGAGTGTAGTGATAGGATTAGAGGTAATGGTTTTAAACTGAAAGAGGGTAGATTTAGATTAGATATTAGGAAGAAATGTTTTACTCTCGGGTTGGTGAGGCACTGGAACAGGCTGCCCAGGGAAGCTGCAGTTGCCCCATCCCTGGAGGTAGGTGTTCAAGGCCAGTTTGGATCTGGTCTAGTGGAAGGTGTTTGGAACTAGATGATCTTTAAGGTCTCTTCCAAACCAAACCATTCTATGATTTAGAAAACCCTATTCTATTTATCTCTTTCTGTACATGGACTGGCATTACAGAGACACTTCTATATAGAGTCTCATAAACATTTCTGCAATGCCATTGTCTGTATAGAGAAGTGAAAATAGGGCAACATTTACTACCATTTGTGTATCATTGGTGGATTGATTGTGGAATTCATTTCTACCTCGGTTTATCAAAGCCACAATTTATTGACCAAAGAATGTGTTATATGAGGCAAGGCTGGTGTAAATCACTGAAGCTTTGCTGAAGTGGAACAAAGCTGCTGTACATCAGTTGGAGATGTTTAGCTTTGTCTCATCGGATGGATTGAATGAAGAGGCTTGATCACTTTATGTTAGAGTTGCTGAGTTTTGTATTTCTACTTTAGAATTGTCATTGAGTAAAATGTTGAATGTGATCTGCAGTTCTTTACTGTGCAAGTGCTTGATTGTTTTTGTTTGTAGGTGCACTTGAATCCCATCTGTCTCTTACTCTCACACAATTTAAAGAATTTATATCTAAAATTTGCTAGCATGTTTTAATGTGTTTACGGCTTTTGTTGGTGTTTCTCACTATGAGAACAGGGATTGCTTTTTAAATAAATAGAACTGGGTTGACCATGGTACATTTTAAATAACATGACATAAGTAGTGATCAAAAATTTTATCATTATATTTACATTATTTGGGGAGTTTAAGGTACTACAGACACCTAAGTAGAGACAGCAATAACAATGCGTTAAACAGATCAGAGGAACCAGCATGTCACCTGTTCTGAATATAACTTGGCAGAGAAAGAAAAATATGGCAAAGATATGTTTTAATATTTTTCCTTTGGTCTTCCAAGTGCATAAAGATGTTGTAAGAATCCGGGTAATATGTGGAAATTTAATTTATAAGATGAATTGTTTAGACTCAGCCAATAATCTTTTGTGGTGGTGTTTCAAGCACAGAAATGCACATGCAAAAAAGACAATATGAAGGGGTATCAAAATTTCTTTTAGTGAAAAATGTCACCTACACTGATGTATGAAGCTTCTCGGTAGATCCTATTTTAAGGGGTTTTTGGTTTGTATTTTTTTAAGATACTGAAGTTCTGTGCATTTATTATAAGCATGTAATGATGGTCCTAATGGATGCGAATAGCCTTACTGCTGTGCAGTTGATAAATGTTTTTTTCCTTGTTCTCTTCACTCACTCAGATACAGATTTTAGCTAAGAGTGAGTCTGCAAAGGAGAAACATGCAGAGGAAAGAAAAATGGGGTTTGGGTGGTTTTGGTGTTTCGTTGTTTTGTTTGTTTTCCTTCTTGCTGTCATTACTCAATCTCTTAATGTGTATTTGAATGGGCCCTGAGCGCATATTAGTACGCACTCATTGCAGTTGATCTAGTAAATCTGACCTTGTCACACGCTATTGCTGTTTGTTTTCCTTAATTATTTGCTGTACAGGAATAGAAATCCATACAACTGGTATCAATGCAGACTTGTGAGACTAAGTGAAACAAACATCTGCCAGGAATGGTTTAGCTACAGCTGATCCTGCCTTCAGACAGGAGCATCATCTGTCAAGTTTCCTTTTGGCTCAAATTTCAAGAACTTGTAGTAATATTATATTAATATTGGTGTAGTGAAACAGATGTTCCTGTGGTATCTAATCTGCTGATGAAACTAATCAAACTTGGCCAGAATGTTCCCAACATTAAAAGAAACTTCTTTTACCTACAGAACACAGGGAGGTGTTATGCCTCACCTGCTCTACAGACAAACAAACCATGAATTAAAAAGAATTACTGTTAGCATCCATCACCTTATCCAGACATATTCATGGGTGCAATTACTGCTTCTCAAAACAACATGGCCTGAGAGGAGACTCAGTGATGCTTCATTTTATTGTATGTGTCCTTGTGTTTCCTACATTTTCCAGCTTTTTCCTGTTCCAGGATGATATCTCAGGAATCATTTAATCTAAAGACAGATCTTGGAAAGCTGAATGATGACCTCTACTTTGATAAGGATATCTTCCTAATCAACACGGGGGAAAAATCTACTCTAATCATTCATTCATTCACCTGTGGCTAGTCTTAGAGGTGATTTACTGAAAAGTTCTTACAGAAACAAGAAACCAAAGTGCAGAGCAACTCCTTGGCTCAACCTAGGGTTTCACATGTCCGGAGTGATATTAAAAGTGTTGGCTTAAATGTATCACAAAGATCAAGGAGTGCCTACAAATATGTCTTCTCATAACCAACATGGAACACCCCAGAAACACAGTAACTCTCCTGCTTCCTAGTTGAAGATTTTTCAGATGTGCAACTGTTGCTGTAGTTTTGTAGGAAGAAGTAATATCTTTTACTAGACAAGCAGTCCTGTAAACACTAGATGTTATGAATCCTGGTTTCTTAGAGATTTGTATTTTGTGGTCAAGTGTCAGATCCAGCTGCAGCTTTTCCCACAGAATTTATGAAATCTCTTACTTACTCGAATTCCTCAGTGTGGGCTACCAGGTAAACTCATTCCTCAGTGAGGCATGAAGAGGCTAATAAGGTTTGTGTTCTCAAAACAGTTGTCTGTTTTCATTGAAATTTTAGGAATTTAATTTTCACTGAGACACAAACTTATGTCACTTTGAATTAAATTAATCAAAAGCTTAAAAATTATTAAGATGGACTGGTGTAGAGACTCTCTGCAGCTTTGTCGTGGACCCACTCGCCACAGACTTTGAACTAGCGGTTTACAAAGGAGCCCAAATGCATAGTGATACAGCCATGAAGTCTAATAGCAGAGACAATGGACTTACTATACTGATCTGTGCACACCAAGAGGACCGTAAATCAAAGCACAGTGAATTAAAGGTCTCTGTCTGCAGTTCTGTTTAGAATTTTGACATCAGTTTTGATTTCTTAGTTGTATGCTTATTGCTAAAAGTCACATGAAGAGTTTTTGATATAAAAAATCATTATGAAAAACTATTTGCATGTGAGCTGCATTCATATGACAGTTGTGGGTTTTTTGAGGAGTCAAAGAAAAAGCCAGAAACAGCACTCTAATACACAAGAAATAATCCTGGTTTTGTTCAAATGATTTTGGATATTTATGAGCTAATGATGATCCTTTGAAAAGGTAATCAGCTTTCATGCATGGAACTGCAAATGTGCGAGAACTGGGATAAAATGTACGACTGAGTCAGAATGTAACAGTTTTTGATCAAATAAACCATATGATTGAGTTTACAACTAAGATGAAAATTTCCACATTCTTATTAGTACTATAACAAAAACAAAATTCTAGGAAAAAAAACCCACATAAGAATGCAGTCTTAAATTAGGAGAATATGAATTCCAGCACACTGAATAATTAATACTACTTTTATTTTTGTTATGTATTCCCCTTTCAGAAGAGGAGAGAGAATTAAGTATAAATGTGGTTTTTTTCACCTTATTGTCCTTTACGTACCTGTAAACACAGATTGAGATGTAAGGTTTCTCGGTGCCATCTCTTTTGCCGACATCTTTTTAATAGATATAAAAGTGACCATGTGTTATATAGATGAGGTAGTTTAGGCTGGAACTCTACTAAGGCTTATGTTTACAGTTGAAAAAGGTGGATGAGTGTGTGCAAGTGCTTAGGTCCGTGTCTTGGCTGTGGTTGTCTTACTGGTATAACTGTAGCTGCTGTTAAACAACTGTATGTAAGTTGTCTTTCTGTTGCTGATCATATAAAAAGTGTGGATATACAGCGACAGGAGAAAAAGGGAGGAGTAATTGACAGACTAGTTTTTTATAATACAGAAGTGGGAAAATACCTCCTATATCCGCGTATTGTTTTTCTGTTAAGTACTCTGGGTCTTTATTTCTTGGTGTCAGACACTTGTATTGTAAAAATAATTATGAATATGACTTTTTCAAGATAAAAGGGGTGTATTAGCAGGAAAAAGGGCTACTAAGCAGATGAGTAAACTAAATGATGTTTTGAGCCAATATGAGCTCTCTCCGTGCCATGGTTAAAGCATACTGACAGGAGGAATAGAAAAGGGAACATCTAGTTCTGTTGCCTTGTCTACACATTCTGTTTCTGGGCAGATGACATCATTCTGCATTACTGTTGAACTGTTACTAATTTATTGTAAAAACATTTCATAAACTGTTACACAAAAATTGGATACACGTAAAATCAATCTTTCTCTGAATATGACTTTGTAAACCTTTAAAATATTGCTCTAAAAAATCTCTTCACTCGCCTCTATGAAGGCAATTAGTATTTTACAAGGTTTTGTCTGTAAGCAGGGGAACTAATAAATCTTGATTTCTTAAAAATAAATTTGCATTCAACATGCCATGATAATCTCAGATTTCTTTCACACTAGCAATCTTCCTTCTCATACAATGCTTAAAGTCTTTTTCCAGTCCTTATGATGGTGTATCACCATTTCTACTTCTGCGGTGTCTCCAGTTTCCATCTATGCCCATATCCTTTCATCCCCATTAACTTCCTCATCTTATCTTCAAAGCCTCCTTCCATGTTTCCTATCCATGTTTCCTTTGATGGCTGGACAAATGCAGCATGAGCCATCACTGAATAAGTGTTTTTGCTGACCAGTGCTTCCAGATGGTCAAGTAGGCCAAATAAAGCAAAAAGCTGAATTCTCCCTCAGGGAGACACTCATCTTGATGCAAATGTGGGCTTTCATGTAAGTTAGGGGATGACCAGTACACGGGTCATAAACCTTGCCTCAAAGGCAGAGTCCTGGATGGAGCACAAGGACTAGAGCTACTTTTCCCATTTTACCTTTAATAAGAATAAAGTAATGTTTACATAGATAGCAATGCAGGATAGCAAAGTGACTAGTTCAGCGTACCAAATTTTCGGGTTTTCATGTGAACAACAACTTGCTACTGTTGGATGCATATATAGAATTTAAAGATGTCCCCACCTGTGCTATCAGTCACTAGCAGCTGTAATAGACTGTTGTACAATTTTTTCTTTATCTGCTCAACTTCAGCCTAAAATTGGTTCCATCTAACTCACCAGTTATGGTTCTTTAGGGATCAGTAATTATAGTTTGTGATTTGTTTATACCCTGGGGTGTCTGATATCACACTGTGTTAATATCTTCAAAGCTTCTGTAACTATTGTGAACTTTTTTGAGTTCCTACCACAGTCTCCTGTTTTTCTTCAATAGCTGTCAGACTATAGCTTCCCGATCATATAACTAACGTTTAATTATCACAGCCTAGTCAGGCATGCATCCCTCTTCCAGGGTCACTGAACAGTTTGCCAAAATAGTGGACTGTTATTAGATAGATGGATTGTTTTGGTAACTACTTGTTATTAATATCTGTTAATTATAGCACTGCCAGGGGTATGTTGTCAAAATTGCTTTATGGAATCAACATTGAAGTCTTGTAAGTCTTGTTTCCATAGGCCGCCAACTGCCCTCTCACCCCTTGAGTATTTCCAGTATACATTGTTCATGATTCATTATAAGTTTTAATAGCAGTGGCCTTGATTGCAGATTGACCAGAAAGGATTAATACACAAACACCCTGAAGTTCTTCCTCGTTTGTTGGTATACCAAAACAAGAAATTCTTTTTGCATGCTTTGGAGCTTAAAAGTTTATGTTGATGTAAGGTTCTGTTGTCTGACATTTCAGAGATGTTGTTAAAGTTTTTGGTGTTCCTCTACATTCTTTGTTTGCTGGGGTTTTTTTCACTATGAATAGACCAGGTATGGAAGAATGTTGTAAGAAAGCCTTTACCTATTGTCAAATTAAATCGAAAAGTAACCTGATCCTGCTAACAGAAGTAAAAGGGCACTGAGATGGGTCGCTGGTCTCCAATCTATGCAGAAGGAATTCTTGTAGTTGGACATTTTACATTTGCATCCTGTAAAAGGAAGAAAACATATGTGTACCATTGCAATATAAAATGCATTTACACCTGTAACTCAGAAAATCAGTAAATCAAATTAATCAATTCTAGCTATACTACCTAGACTTATCAGTCATGTTAGCTATGCAATTTAGAAGAGGGTATCTGCTTCACAGTCCCCCTGAATAGATGGACAATAGAGAATAGATTTCCCCTACAGCTTTACAAGCTGCTTTCTTGTAGGAGAGACTTGCTGCATTTCATCAGTGCAATGCTATCTATATTGCTCAAGATCAGATTAAATTAGCAGGAATCTGGTTTTAACTGTATTCTGAAGACTAAGTCCTGCTCTTCTTCTTGGTTTACTACAGCTGTTTGCTGTTTATTTCTTCAGCAATGGATGCACATGTACACAGAGAAAATTCATAAATAACATCAGCATAGCAAGCAAATCATTGAAGGGAGTGATTCCGTATATCTGAAGCTGAGTGCCCCACTGCACTTTCCAACTCCTTTGGGAGCAAACCTCAGGAGAGAAGCCCTTTTCTGCTGTCCTCATCTCCCTCCCTGGTGGCCAGCCGGGAGGTAGATGGGTTCACCACTACTACTGACTATCAATTAATTATATTCCAGCCGAATGCCTCAGAAACACACTCTTACAAAAATGAGGGAGGATCATCTAATTCCTAAGGGAGTTTTCTGTGAAAGCAGAAAGCATCTCTATTGATTTCAGCTCTGGGAATTAACATCTGCACCCACTTTTCAAAAGTGTTTGAATTTTAAGCTATTTAGAGATATGGTGGATCAAAGAACCCCTAATAGATGTATGCCTAGACTTTTAATTGTGGGATTGGGTCTTCATGTATGGTAACTGGAAGAGCTCAGAGCCTGTTTGTTCTAGCTGAGGACACAGGTTGATGGTTCTGGGCAGCGCTCCATTCTAAGTGCCCAACAGCATTGCCTGAATAATTTTACAGATGAAACTTAAGACGTTTCCAGAATTATGTGTTTCAGATGTAAATTGGAAAAACACTCTGAAAGAATTGCCTGCCTTTTCTGTAATCAATTTGCTTTCCTCTGTTTTCCATAGAGAATTCTTGGGCTGACCCTGCTGAGAAATTGCAATGACCTGGAAAGTTGGTCTAAAATCACAGATGCATGTTAGCATCATACCCCTCTTGGTTTAGTAAGTGTTTGGACCACAGCAGGGAGGCTCTTGAGCTTGCCATCAGGCATATTTATCGTGGTTGGGACTCATTGTTGTGGTGTAGAATCTTGACCTGTTTCATGAAGAAACAGTTGTATCATCAAATTCCATGTAAAAAGAGAAAAGGAAAAAAAAAAAAAAAAAGAAAAGCCAGTATTTACTGCTGATTAATATATTTTTTTTATTCCTATCTAAAATCATTATTATTGTCTGAAGTTGAAAGCAAAGGATCAGATAAAATACAATACCCTTTCTTGTATTCTCTACTGGCAGCTCTATAATTGAACATGAACCAATATATTTTTGAATTTTAAGCTATTTAGAGATATGGTGGATCAAAGAACCCCTAATAGATGTATGCCTAGACTTTTAATTGTGGGATTGGGTTTTCATGTATGGTAACTGGAAGAGTTACCAATACAATACCCTTTCTTGTGTTCTCTACTGGCAGCTCTATAATTGAACATGAACCAATATTTTTTTTTTCAGTTATGAAAATAGTCAAGTAGAAGGATTTTTCAAGGTGATTCATTTTTTATCTTGCTTCTGTTCCATCCTATAGGCAATAGTCATGGTACATACCAGAATGGTCCTAGAAAGGGAAGAGATTCAGATTACTTTAACAACACTTCACTGAAATTGTCTGAAGCTAGGATTTTTGCATTTTTGAATTGAGCTTTCAGTACACATGAGGCTTCTAACACTTAGATTTCTTTCAAAAATGTCAGTCCAAGACCCACTGAATTTTTTCAAGTCAGAGTTACTTCGAACTTTACCAAAAGCAGAAATCTCTCAGGGGTCTTTTAACTAAATCTGATATGGAGGAAGTCCCAAGGGAGTTTGAGTGGAAAAGCCTTATTCCTGTAGTAAGTATGAGTGAATATGCTGTTGACCTTTTGAGAAGCGAAAAGAGTTTTTCATAGGTTGCATGGGCAGCATATAGGACATGAAATAAACCATTCAACTGTTGTGCTTAAAATTCTGTGTAGCTTTCTAATGTCCTGCTGTTACTGACCTGCTTAGATAGGTACAGAGTATTGTAAATGATGAGTAGTTTATATTAAATATGTTCAGAGTTTGGTATTAAAAAATTTTCATGGCAAACATCAAACTCAGTAAATTAGATCATTAGTAATTTATAAAAGAAATGCCTTTTTTACTGCTGTGCATACAATTAGGTTTTTAATACATGTGAATGGATGTACATATGAACAACTTAAAAATATATCTCTTATTTAGATAAGACTGTGTGACTGGTGAGTATAAATGAGGGACAATTGACAGTGTTATCCAGTATGAGGTTCCCCCCATGCTGTATGGAATAGGTACTGAGAAGGAGACAACAGTCTAATATTTTTGTGGTAGTACAAACTGGCACTGCACGAAGAGGAAGAAGAATCTGCTGCAATATGTAGTCTCAGTGACATTTTGATTTTTGGCACTTGTTTGTGTACGTGCAAAAAACATCCCTTCTAGTGATAAATAGAGTTTTTCTCATAATATAATGCTTCAGTGAATAGTGAGGATAAATAGGTTGAAGATCTTGGGTGACTTAGCTTCAACTCTATGCTTTTCTTTAGAAAAAATCTCTTGTTTGTGGCTCCATGAATATCACTGGGCTGCCTACAGCAGTACCAACATTAATATATGTCAAAATTTTGAAGGATTCAGAGATTGTAACAATATCTGGATAAATTACTAAGTGGATGGATAAATAATTACAAATACCACAGTTCAGCAAATTACCACTGATCAGCTGAAACACGGTAACTGACTATTTCATAGAATCGTAGAATACCAAGTTGGAAGGAGAATCAAGGACCATCTGGTCCAACCTGTCTTGGCAAAAGCATGATATAGACAAGATGGCCCAGCACCCTGTCCAGCTAAATCTTAAAAGTGGTCCAATGTAACCACTTCCCTGGGGAGATTATTCCAGTGGCTGGTTGTTCTTATTGTGAAAAATTTTCCTCCTGTGTCCAGTAGGAATCTCCCCAGGAGTAGCTTGTACCCACTACTCCTCGTCTTTTCCATGTGACTTCATGTAAGAAAGGAGCCTTCATCTTCGTTGTAGCCACCCTTTAAATACTGGAACATGGTGATAAGGTCTCCCCTAAGCCTTCTTTACTCAATGCTGAACAAACTCAGTTCTCTCAGCCTTTCCTCGTAGGGCAGGCTTCCCAGTCCTTTGATTGTCTTGGTGGTCCTTCTCTGGACCCTCTCCAGCCTGTTCACATCTTTTTGAATAGTGGGCACTAAAACTGAACACTGTATTCCAGGTGTGTCCTGACAAGTGCAGAGTAGAGTGGGATAATGACTTCTTTATCCCTGCTGGTGATGCCCTTGGTGATGCAACCCAGCATCCCATTGGCTTTCTTTGCCACAGCAGCACACCGTTCACTCATATTGGACTTGTTGTCCACCAGGATCCCCAGGTCCCTTTCTACAGAGCTGCTTCCCATCCGGGTAGATCCCAGCCTGTGCTGCACTCCTGGATTATGTTTTCCCAGGTGCAAGACCTTACACTTGTCCTTGTTGAATTCCATAAGGTTCTTGTCAGCCCACTCTTCCAGCCTATCCAGGTCTTCCTGCAGGGTGGCTGTCCCTTCCAAAGTGCTTCCCCACTCAGTTTGGTATCATCAGCAAACCTCATCGGGGTACACTTGATCCAATCACCCAGATCACTTTTGAAGATATTAAACAGCGCTGGGCCCAGTATTGATCCCTGGGGGACCCCACTTGTGACAGGTTGCCAGTTTGAAAAGGAGCTATTTACCACCACCCTCTGGGTGCGGCCCGTCAGCCAGTTCCCCACCCACCGTACAGACCACTTGTCTAGATCGTAACGCATCAGTTTCTCTAGAAGGAGGATGGGGGAAACTATGTTGAAAGCCGTGGAGAAATCCAGGTAGACAATGTCCACTGCTCTCCCCACATCAGCCGAGCAGGTTACTGTGTCATAGAAAGCAATCGGGTTTGTCAAGCATGATTTGCCCTTGGTGAATCCGTTCTGGCTTTTCCCATCTCATGCTTTATTTGATTTGGGATAGACCCCAAGAGGATTCGTTCCGTACCTTTCCCAGGGACTGAAGTAAGACTGATAGGCTTGTAATTTCCTGGAACCTCCTTTTAGCCCTTCTTGTAGGTGGGAGTGACATTAGCCTTCCTCCAGTATTCTGGGACATCCTCCGATCTCCACAGCTTCTTGAGGATTATGGAGAGCAGCCTCGCAATGATGTCAGCCAGCTCTCTGAACACCCTCAGGTGGATATTGTCAGGGCCCACTGATTTGTAGGGGTCCAGCTCCTGTAATAGTTTGCATACCAGCACTTCCTTCACTGGTGCTGGGTCTGTGTTTGCATCAACGTAGACTGTTGTTCCCAAGGCCTGGGGCCCACCAGACAGAGGTGAAGAAAGTGTTGAGAACCTCTGCCTTTTTAGCGTTATTGGTGACTAATTCACCTCTCCTGTTTAACAGCCGGCCAGTATTTTCCATTCTAATTCTGCTTGTTATTTACATACCTGAAGAACCCTTTCTTGTAGTTTTTGAAATGACTGGCCAATTTCAATTCGTCCTGCGCTTTTACTTTTCTAACTGCATCTCTGCACGCCCTGGCAGTGCCCGTGTAGTTCTCACTGGGTATTTGTCTGCTTCTCCATATCTGGTACGCTTCTTTTTTGGTTTTGAGCAGACTCAGAAGCTCACAGTTAAGCCAAGGGGGTCTCTTGCTCTGCCTACTTCCCTTGCCTTTGAAGGGGATGAACTGTTTTTTTGTTTCCAGAAAAGCGTTCTTGAAAAACTCCTAGCACTCGTGAGCTCCTTTATTGTTGATGGAAGCTTCCCATGAAATCCCTCCCAGCTGAACTCTGAGCAAGCTGAAGTTTGTTTTTCTAAAATCTAAAACCTTTGTCTTAGTACTGACCTTCAGCGCGCTCAGCAAGATCCCAAACTCCACAATATTTTGATCACTGCAGCCAAGGCTATCACTAACAGAGACGTTACAAAGCATTTTTCTTGGTTTGCAAGTAGTAAGTCCAGCAGTGCCTCATTCTTTGTTGACACATCTAACATTTGGATGAGGAAACAGTCCTTTCCGCATTCCAGAAACTTGATGGATGACATGTGAGCTGTTGCATTGTTCTTCTAACAACTGTCTGGGTAGTTGAAGTCACCCATAAGAACCAGGTTCTGTTGACCCAAAGTTTGTTTAAGTGACCCAAATATTGCTTCTTTGGCCTTACTGCCTTGGTTTGGAGGTCAGTAGCAGATGCCTACTGTAAGATTCCCCTTGGAGATGACCCCTCTGATCTTGACTCAGAGGCATTTGATAGGGCTTCCACAAATGCCATAGCTGACTTCTATATATTCTCCTTGGCTTGGCTTTAGTCCACTGTGAATGTTATAGAAGTCTCTTACTTAAACCACTTTCAACTCAAGCTGAATAACTCAGAAAGTTTCAGTTTATCAAATGTGTGGTGTAGACAGGTAAGTTTGACAGTGACCTGGGTTTAAGTTATTCTGTATTTCCCTAAGAAAATTATAACTTGCTGTAAATTTTTTTCTTCCTAATATTTGCATCAGTTAATTACAGTGAAAACAAATGACATAAATAGGAAATAGATGTATTAAAAAATTTAAAAATACCATATTTGCAAAGAATACTTAAAACTAAGATATAAATAGATTGCATTCTCTACCTTAGAATGGTTAAATGGTTTGGGAAGCTGAATTGAGCTTTTTTGTAGAATTTCTTTTAAGGAATCTATCGTGGAAAAAAAGAATAAAAGAAAAAATTAAAAAATAGGCTACATACCTTAGCTGCAATATTCTGCAGCCTTTGCATTGATAGTGCTCTTTTGCTATAACATGTACTGGTCTCTTTTTTACATTTTTGCTCTAAGCAATGGATTTCTTTTTTTTTGACCCTTTTAGTTACCTTAAATTCAGAGTGACGATGTTAAATCTTTGAATTTAAGTTTGAACCAGAGGACAATACATTTCGATAGTCATAATTACCTTTAATAATACAAAGAGCTGAAGTTAAATTTGGAAATAATCTAGTTTAAAAACACAATGAAAGGTAACTACGCCTAATTTTCATCAGTGTAAAAATAAAGTAAATTGGTATGAAAGAGCCTTGATTACTTTTGTAACTTGGAGTGCAATTTTATGGCAGAAATAGAGTTTTTGTGTCCTAAGTAGTATCTGTGGCAAATGCAATGAAAAAACACTAATGCAAACTTCAGTCAAGTGCACAATGCCACGAGAGGTAACAGTCCACACTGACATTTGTGCTGGCTGTCTTCACTGTGGCTATTACCCATGCTAGCTAAAGAAAAACTAGTGTAGTCATTGCCTAGCTATACAGTACTTACACCTCTAGCTGACATGAGTATGCCTTTAGAATAAATCCTGTCCTTGGTGTGTCCTTTCAACAGTGATAATACAAATTTGCATTAGAAACAAAGTCTTTCAACACCCCCATCTGCTACACAGCAGAAAACTGCTTGAGGCTGAAATACAACCAGATACATGCAAATACATTTTAGTGAGGCTGATCCTACATATATTTTGAATAACTGAAACTAATGGAACTATTTGCGTGATTAAAGATAGATACCTAGCAAGGTGCAGAATTGCATCTTGGGCTGTCAGTACCACTGACAGGAAATAAATATGAAGGAGTTGGTTTGCGCTTTTTCACCTCCCCAGCTCTAGGGTTGGTTCACTGGATCTAGTGATTGTACAAAAATACAGCATCACTGGAGCTGGAGTATTTATTTTCCTGCTCATTACTTTTCCGAGCTTTTGCAGGATAGGTTTAAGGTGTTTAGCAATTGTTTTGATGGTATAAGAGTAGCTTAGCAGACCTGAAATTCTGGACAGTAATGTCTATCTACACAGCAGTTTCACTGTTATTAAGTTCTCCACGCATTTCGAGGATGATTTATAATTCATTGATTTTGGTATTTAAAATGTATTCATTCATATAAATACTCTTTAGACAGATCACATTGATCTTAATACAAACTTAAGTTCTATTTAGGCAATCAGTGAATTCTGTATGCTCAAGGAACTTAGTTAACAGAAAAAAAGAGGAAAAAAAAAAGAAAAATTAATTACTTGGTTACTTTCACAGCCTCTCATGAAATCTCTTCTTCAATGCTTTGGTGGAGACAGAGCACTTGAAGCATAAAGGTAAAGGCTGTCAAATCAAAGTTTTAGCAAATTGGCAGCTGCAATAACATGCAGCCTTTTTATTTTCCTTTCCAAGCTATCTGGTCCATCCAGCTCAGGAGTGGTGTATTAAATGAATTCCCAAACTCGAAGAGTCTGGGTTCTTCACAACACATGTTGTATTAAATATGCACATGCAAAACAAGGTATAATGCACCTCTTTTATTTCAGTAATACCTTTTCCAACAGCGATCAGGGCTAGCTATAATCTAAGTTTAAATAATAAACTAGGTGCATGTAGAGGATGAGATGGTCAACCAACGGCCTGAAACAATCTCTGGAAGTGCCTTTCTCTTTTTATCCATTATCCAAAGAGATCACTTTAGCACCTAACCAAAGTGTCCCAGCTAAGTGGGGTGGAATTGGGTCTAAACATTTTTGGTTGTAGTTTTGGGTAGGAAAAATATCTGAAATTGCTGAATTTGTAGTAGGCGAAAGCATGTTTAATTACTTCACGGTTTCTATCAGCTGAGAAGCATGCATATGGACCTTGCTGTGCCAGCAATCTTAACTGATGATAACTTGATTGTGTACTTGATAACAAAGTCAATTAAAATAATTAAATAGTGTCGTATCTGGTGATTGAGTGCACTTAAAATTTGTACTGTTTCACAGATACATGCTTACATGACAGCACTGAAATGCAGGCTTTTGCAAGTAATGTCTATTTCTTGCCATGTTTTAAAAATAAGTTTTGGGTAAAGTCATAGTATGTCTGATTTGTAGTGCTAAATTCAATTTTATCCAGATTGCATCTACCTTTGTAGGATTTGCTTATCTCTATGCTTGTTTGACCTAATCAGATCTTCCTGTGGTACAGGCTGGCATACTCCCTGCTCAACTGTGAAAGTGGTATTGCTTTCTGACTGCTGATGATATAGGACTATATTTATGCAATACTTGAAATATACCACAGAAACTATTTAATTAGGATTATAAACAATATGTATGGGTTTTTTTAAACAGATAACTGTAATGCTGGTTTGATGCACATTTAATATAGCCATAGATTACATTTGTACTCCTGTATTAATAGTAGCACCCAAAACAATGTACTGAATTCTAAATTATTTTATAAAAAAGGAGAAAATGTTTTCTGTGGTTATCTCTGTATCCTTCCTTGGAAAACCAGGACACTTCACAATATCCAAATATTATCTCATCAGATTCTATTAAAAGAGTAATTGACAGAGACAGAGAATAAATATGTTTTATTTTCCCTGATTTTTTCTGCGAAGATCTATTCCAAGAGAACTCAAAGACCTACTTAATAGTATGATTGCCATTTCATGACACCCAGCCCCTTTCAGTCATATATCTCACTGCTATATGAGAAAAAGCAAGATATATGATGCCTCTGGAGCCTTAGGACAGATTTTCATCATGATAATCACAAAAAGAAAGGGCAATCTGAAAAACCACTTATTTAAAATACAGAAGACAGCTTTTGCTGAACTTAATACCATTTGCTAGTTTTTAAGGTCTGTAATTTCCACTCTTGTTACTGCATTCTAATTATCAACCTGCTTAGCTTTTGTTTCTCGTGAAGATTAAAGTGGTCTGTTTGATGTGTGCAAAGAAGTGACTACAGAAAATGGTAAATTAATTGGAAGATGTCAGCTTAGGAGAACGTTTTTGACATGAGTGCTGTAAGGCTGTTAACAAACAGACTAACTCATTTGTCTCACCATGAAATGAAAATAAAAATCACAACATTATGATAAAATCTTGACTAGGAATTGTGCCTGCAAGACTTTGAAGCCTTAAGTTCTTTTCTTCACTGGGCTTTGGCACCATGATATATGCAAACCACGTTCCACGTAAATGTGAAGTGAAATAGGTTCTATGCAGAACAGATGGACCAGGGCTAACGTGGTGATGTGCACTGGAGATGAGAACAGATTAATACCACAAGGGGAGACTGGAGGAAAATTGGAAAGATGGGGGTATTTGAACTAATTCATGAATCATTTCCAACTGATAGTTATGCCTTCAGGCACAGTGAATATCAAGGAAGCATATTTAAAATTTTATAAGTTTGTTTTAATGTAGATTAGCATGAAGAGCCATACTTCTGGATGATTAAAAAAACGATCTTGTATTCTCTCCTCCCAGAATGTACCTTTGTGATTTAAATATCATCAGTGAGCTTAATTGTGTGCACTGTGGTGTGGATTGCTGTTTGGAAAACCCATGGCAGATTCATGGACTTGGCACAAAGCTTTTGGGAATGGATTTTTTGC
Source organism: Burhinus oedicnemus (assembly GCA_008921705.1). Taxonomy (NCBI): domain Eukaryota; kingdom Metazoa; phylum Chordata; class Aves; order Charadriiformes; family Burhinidae; genus Burhinus; species Burhinus oedicnemus. The sequence continues at coordinate 1,126,591 of VFFE01007146.1, forward strand.
CAGAAGCACTGTATGAACTGGGAGAACATGCTCTGTACTTGCATCCAGGCCACAGAGAGGCAGCTCTGCAGTATCTGGAGGCATGGGCTGATTGCTGGATCTCATTCAGGTGTCTAAGTTTTCCCTGTCTTCATATTAACCAAACAGCCTCTAGTCTTTTGAGGTTCAGATTTTCCAAAGCTGTGCCAGAACAAGCACATGTAAATACCTACATCTTTGAATGAGATCTTCAAGCATATGTTACAGAATGAGGTTTTCAATAGAAACATTTCATATGACAAAGTTATGACACTTTTGCTAATAGACATTTTACTCTAGGGCGGACAATCATATAGAAATAAAGAGGTCCACCTGAGAATTAAAAAGATTTTAACATGCATAAAACCATCAGGATCTGAAGCAATGAAGATATTTGAGAAATATGTGACTTCCCAGTATCAGTGAATGTATGAGAGTTTTGTTTATGAGTGGAAAAGCAGAATTCCATGTGTTAGGACATCAAAGATTCTTCATTTTGCAAAAGTCAGAGCATATGGATGAGCCTGATTACTAGTATTCATAATGGACATGATTAATAAAAGGTAAAAGAAACTGTGAGGAAAGGGAATGCATAGATAATTGTCTGGATGCTCTACATTCTCTATATGACTTCTCGGGGATTATTTTCAAACTATAGAGGAGGATGTGAAACACTTGAGAGTGCAGGCAGATTTGAGAAGAATCTAATGAAGATGGCTAGTCCAGTTTGCTAGTAAGGAAATAATCTACTTAGGTTTCTGTTCACCAGCACAGAAGATGCTGTATCATTCCTCTTGTATACAATTCTTTCATTCTAGGCAAGGCTCAATAAGAAGAGAGGAAGGTATAAAATGGCCTGCTTGCCTAAAACTTGATTCTCATACTGCCGATTTCATTGCAGGTTGCAAATCTGGCCTGTTCAATCTCAAATAATGAAGAAGGTGTGAAGTTAGTCCGTATGGCAGCAACACAGATAGATAGTCTGTGCCCACAGGTAAGTAAGATTCCTGTTAAAAAGTACTTGAGAACTCTTTTGGCATTAAAAAGCATCAGTTACCCGAGACAGGCAAAACAGCCTAGTTGAAGATTCTAGCCTTGCCTTTGTCATTACATTGTTGCCTGCTTCCCACAAACTGTGAAAAATATGTTCATAACTTGAGACCTGCATATCAAATGGGGTGTAATGCTGTATTTTTAACACTGTTTGTATTCTGTTTGTTCTTTCCCTTGTGAAAAAATTTTGCCACTCCTTGTAACAAATGATTTTGAATCACAGGTAATAAATGCTGCGCTCACGTTGGCTGCCAGACCCCAAAGCAAAGTAGCACAGGACAACATGGATGTCTTTAAAGATCAGTGGGAGAAACAAGTGCGAGTTCTGACTGAAGCTGTCGATGACATCACTTCAGTGGATGATTTCCTGTCTGTTTCAGGTACTGGGATCAAGGGACTCTTCTAAAAATAAAGTAGTGGGTCGGAGCAGTGAAAAGCTATAATTACTAAAGCATCATTAGTCCATTAGTCCATCCTTATTGGAATGCCGATCTACACTCAGTAGGAGCAACCTAGCCATGCCAATTAAACCCTGGTAGCAATCATTAGCTTTTTCTCTCCCAGAAAACCGCATCCTATTTATGCTTCTATTTCTACAGAAGTTTTGTTTGAACTCAGGCACAAAGGATTTTGGCCACCTTTTAAAAATTTATTACAGACCTGTGACAGGCTGACAATATTTGCAAAAAATTTTAGAGTCCTCCTGCAGTTGTGGGTAAGAGGAGGAAAGATGAATTTTCCTTACTTTATTTTGTAGCTTTGCTCAGATCAGCTGTGTCCAAACAGCGGGGCAGATGTACCACACAGTCCTGGCCCCCTTGATCATCCATACCAGGTAACCAAGCCCTGAAAAGGGACAGGAAGAAGGGAAATAGGCAGATATGATTCCCATCTAGGTATGTTGTCAGAACGTGACCAGTGTGTACATTTCCAGAGAGCTGGGAAGCACTTCTGGGTCCCAGAGTTATTGGTGTAGCAATGCAACCAGAGAGAAGTAGTAAAGTATTGCTAGAAATAGCAAACCTTTGCAATTCTCTGACCTCGCTAGGAAGAATTGCAATGAAAAGCAAGTTCTATGAAAACAGACAAAGTATCTTAGTCCTTATGTAAAGAAGAGACGGCAAAAAGAAGGACATTGACTCATAGGGTCACAGTCTTTTCTCCATCCTCCTTGTAAATTGCTACAACTTGTGGCAGAGTGTATTGTTATAATATAGTCATACACAATGTCTACCGTAATTGTCAAGTGCTCCATGTCTTGCGTTAATTGTCTGCTGAAGAAAACTCATTTTCCTATTATGGTTTGAAAGAGGTGAATTTCATTGTTGTGAATAAGGATGCAGAGTGTACCAAGTGTGCTTAGCTTTCTCTGACGTCACAGAGGAGCCAAACTTCAGCAGACAGCTTGGCCTTAATTTTATGTTTCATTCTACATTCTTTTCCTTGATATTTCCTGAATTTCCTAATAAAGTTTAAGATGTTTGGAGAGAAAAAAATATTTACCCTTTTAAAAAATCCTCAGTTTTCTTTTTTGCCCTCCCCTTTATTTTGTTTGGTTTTATTCTGCTGTTATTAGTAACAGGGAAATGGTTTGGTTTAGTATAATTATACTCCACTGTTCAACATCATTGCTAGAGTGTTTACTGCAAGCCATGACAAGAAAATGAAAACTCTCAGAATAAAAGGGTACTTCAAAATCTGGTAGCACTTTGATTTTCATTCAAGAGTTGAAGCTGGCAAGCACTTTTCAACAGACCTTGTTCTACAAGGAAGGGGCAGACCAAGCTGTAAACTGCAGACCCAATCCACAAGCCAAAGAGACAGCAAATGTTATTAAATGGCCATTTGGTTATTTGTTTGGGGACTTCGTTCACTCCAAGCACTTGTACCCATAAAATCAGAAGTTATTTGAGCAGGTGACATTTTTGATTTTTGTTTTTGTCAAATCATATTTTCTTCTAAACATGTTCATTGAGATAGTCTTGACTTAAATCCAAACTACCCAAGACAGCTGAGAAATAGTATTTCTTTCTAATACTCTTCATGGACGTCTGTATCTATTAAGAATGAGAAAACATCTCATGTATCGGGAAAGCCTGTTGCTGCTAGCCATAAGCTTGGAAGCCTCAGCTTACACTGAATAGTTTTATTTTTGGATGTTAAACCAGTGAAGCATTCAAAACGGGCTGGTGTCTGGTTAACCATACCTCATGAAATGACACCTCCTCCTCTTCATATTGAGTGTCACAGTTGATGGCATATTTTATTAATACAGTGGCTGCCAAAAGAAGGCTGACCATAATTTTAATCACATACTTTATAATCCAAATGCAGGGGTTGTTCATATTCAAAAGCACCTCCTGTTGGGCAAGATTTGGCTATGCCATGGTAAAGAAAATGGAGATTGTGAGGAGGAAGTAGTGAAGAAATATTTTAGCAAGCAACATTTTTTTAAATGTGAATACAGAGTTTTTTAAACAAAGAATTTTGCCTTGCAAGTTACTCTGATTCACAGCTCAGGGGACTTTCATTTTTCATTCAGAGTTGTTACTGTTTAAAATTCAACATCATGTAAAACATTCCTGAAACCCTCAAATGATCCAACCTTGGGATTTTTAACAGTGAGGATTATCCTCAGCCACAAAAATAGAATGACACACTAATTAACAAAAAGCAGTTGGTGACCTGATTGATTGTGTTTTATTTATTACTGCTGCAAAGAACAACATTTCATTTTCAGTTTTGATGTGTCTGTGGCAGAACAGGAAGCTGCTCTTTAGAGTCTCTGAGTTTCTTAGGCTGAGTTTGCTCAAATATGAAATTCAGTCGTAGAATCATAGTTTTATTATTGAAATGATTTTTAACTGCACTGGCTGCAGGAAAATAATGTCTGAGCTAGTCAAAATCTACTTCATTTCACATTATTTGTAAGTGAGAATACTACATAAACTATGATACTGCAGCACGTGAGAGTAGGTGGCCTGATTCTGAGATGAGAAAAAACAATGCAGCTCCCAAGATTTCAATAAACCTACTTGATATTACATCATCTGAGCAGACTTACTGTTGTCAACTCTTATTTCAGAATATGCACAGTCACATATGATTGTACTGTGTGTTGTGAAAAATTCACAGCTTAAGCTCTGGCATAGATGGAGTAAAGGAGATGAACTGCTTGTGCACAGGCTCCCTGCTATCTACAAAGGCCATTTACTGTTGTCTTTTCAAAATGGTTCATTTTCTTTTCTAACTTATTTAGGCACAAATGAACCAAATATATTAAATGTTTATAGGAATGTGTAAATTCATCTTTAGAAAATTGCCCAACTAATTTGCATAATATTTGACCACTTTCCTTTTTGCATTGATTTTTCTTATGCTTTCATTATAATAAAATTCAATGTGATGTTTGAAATTAATGTGCCTTTTTTCAAAGAATTACAAGTTAGTACTTGCAGTATAGGTGAGAGGACATAACCCAGTCCCTTTTAAAGATAAATATCACACTTGGGATTTTTACTGTTATGTGGCATAGTATCACAGAATGGTATTTGTTTTGCAGAACTGGGTAAGGATGGATATAAATTTTTTAACGTACTGACATTTGCCGTTTACCCAAATCAGTAAGCTTTGCTATGAGGGGGAACGCAATGAAATGAGCCTTATTTTTTATTTCAGAAAACCATATTCTGGAAGATGTGAATAAGTGTGTGATTGCTCTCCAAGAGGGGGATGTGGATACACTGGACAGAACTGCCGGTGCCATCCGAGGCCGTGCAGCCAGAGTTATTCATATCATTAATGCAGAAATGGAAAACTACGAAACTGGGGTTTATACTGAGAAGGTACTGGAAGCTACCAAACTGCTCTCTGAAACTGGTAAGCGTACTTGAAATATTGTTCAGTATTAAGTCACTTAAAACTTTCAGTTATTTCTCTGAAATCTCTAACTCAGAGGGGAACCTGTGCTTGAAAACAAGATATAAACAAACAAATTAATGACCATGAATGGTTTTTTTTATTCTCTACTCAGCGCTATTTCAGAAGTCATATTGACAAGAGCCGTATAAGAGAAGAGATTCAGTAACCCATCAAGGCTAGTCTACTTCATCAAATTTTCAATTATTTGAGTAATACACAGCCTTTTCTTCAAGTTCTTTGTGAGTCGGTTAATTATGTATTATGTGTCTCTAGAAAATCATTACAAACATTACTCTGTGGTCTGTGCAGGTGAATGTACTTGTTGGTGACTGAAGTTCTGTTTCTAAACAAAACAATTTTTCATTGAAAACACATTTAAGCAACTGAAAAATATATTACTTGATTGAAAAATATAAAAGACTTCTAGATTATATAAAATATATAGATTATATAAAATAAATAGATTATATAAAAATATAAAAGTCTGCTAGATGGGTATACTGTGATAAAACACTGATTTGTTTTTTGTTTGGTTGGTTTTTTAACCTGTTTTTGCCTTCACAGAGAAGGGGTTGGATTCATTTGGGTGTAGGTGATTACATCTAAGCTGGTCATTTCAGACTCCTTTATACTCAGGATTATCTGTTGCTATATATGTCTGAATTTTTCAGTCCAAGCAGTATGATCAAGTGCTCTCATCTTAGACCAGTGGTCTACATTTGTTTGGATGAATTATGCTTTAAATTTCATTGACTTTATGGACTTTATTCACTTACTGTACAAGTGACCAGCTGTGATATAGAGGAGCGTAGTGTAGATATATGAAAATGTCTGAGCTGATCCTCCCCTATCTGGCTGCACTTGCTTATCTGGGCTTTAAAATCATCAGGATTATTTTAGAAGGAACAAATAAGAATGCGGCAGTTCAGGACATGGCAAATGTAACGTTCAGACAAAACAACCAGACATCTCCCTATGAGGCAGAAAAACAAAAACTGCCATAGCTCTGGCAGCCTCTGTGTTAGCTTTAAGCACAGAAATCAGCAAAATGAGCTAAACGAAACATTTGGATGATTTAATATGACTTGTTGTGTTATTGTTGCCGCAGTTTATGATCTTTAAGCCCTAAGAGGGATCCCAAGCCCTATTTGCCCAGGTAAATCCCACTAACCACATTTCCCAATAACTGACCTTTCATTATGATTTATTGGAAATTATAGCTAAGTGTGGATTCATGTGATTGTGACTATGACTAGACCATTATGCCTTGAACACCCGCAATGCTTGCAGATTCACACCAACCTGTAGAAATTAACTTTCACAGACTCTTTCTTGTGAGCTGCTGAGAGACTTTTTTGGGGAGAGGTCAGAAATCATACCATCATCTTCAGGCTATGTTACAGGCTCCGTTTGGCTCTACACAGCTATTTCCTATGCAACGTTCATGTTCACTTTATTTATGGCTGAACCCAGAGGGTTGGGTTTTGTCCCTGTACAGCTTGAAGATGATGGAATAAGGTTTGCTTCTTTTTTTCCTCGAAGTTTAGCGATTCTGTATATGTTATGTGTTTTTTAGGTGGGAGCAGCAAAAGTGGATCAGAAAATTGTTTTTATTAGTCCTCCTATTTTTTACTACCCAATAAGACATCGATGGAATGAGTACTGTAAATTTAGCTTATTTGAAAAAGTCTCTGAACTGGTATTATGAATTCACAGAAAGAAAATAATCCGTTCAGTTTGATATGGTAAACTATTTTGTTGCACTCTTGTGTTAAAGTCTCCTTTTGGTAAAGGCAAGATTTTGAAGAATTCTTCCTATCAGTAAGATTTCTTTATTAACCAAAACAAAACATATCTTCAGGCTTTTTATTCAGCTAAAATTTCTTACCTAATGTTCTGTAAAATTTGTTATTAATAATTTTCAACAGAGTAACTGACAGTTATAAAGTGATAGAGATCAATAATAGGCACAGTAAATATGTTCCATATTTAATGCACTTTTTTATATAATTGGAATTATAACTAAGTGCTAGAAGTGCTGGACTAACTGCATCTTGACAACATCGTCTTGCTAATTCTGGGATTCAATACTTAAGACTGAGTCCCTGTTCCTCAAAGTCAAGGTTATTAGTGATTCTGTATTTTGTAAAATGTAAGTAAATTTGTGAGTAATAAAAAAAAATAAAAATAAATCGTAAGAACTGTACATCATGTACAAATTGTGCAACAGAAGTTCAGAAGATGGAATGGGCCCAAATTCAATGGAGCCAATGAAGCTAAAACAATTTATGCCAGACATGAATGTGGATCATTAATATTACAGCACAATTTCTATCTGCAGCTTTTCAGGCCATTTACAAAGGCATTGGTTATTATTTCTCTATGATTGTTGATTAAAAAAGGTAGAATTTACTGGCTCATTTTGTCACCCTAGAATAAAGTGGTGTAAATAGTATTTAGACTACCCTACGCCATTCTGTGTCCTGCCCATTTATACTCTCTTCTCTCCCCCAGAACTGGTCTCTGTCTACATATGCGTACATATAGCTATGGATGTAGAGATATGGGTATATATGAATACATGCATATATTTATGTATTCAGTCTACTTATCAGCTTGAGGTCCTGTGCAGATTTTATCAAACACTCAAGAATGATGAGAGTGATTTATTTGGAGTCAGGCTCCACCCAGAGAGGCACGTATCAAAATCTCCAAGAGAAACATAATGATGAATGCCTCATCTTTTTCATCATTATACCTCCTTATTTTTAATGGAACCTTTCTTTATTTTCAAATGAAGTGCTTTTGAAAACTAGGAAAAATTTAGTTAAATGACAATGGAAAGGAAATAAGCAGATTAGATTTCTCTTATAATTATTACTTACTTTTGACTATCAGCTCAGGCAATGAAAGCCTTTGTTAAGTCTCCTTTTCCAGGGATTTCATACTCTCATATGAGTACTCGGTTTCACACACAGATAGTGCAGAAATATGGATACACTGTTTTGGAAAGAGAAACACTTTGCTAATGCTTTTTTTTGGGGGGAGGGGAGAAAATTAATCTTTAATGAAAGTGATATCGATAGGTTCTGAGAAATTGAAACAATGCAAACCTTACTTTAATAACTGGTTTCACTTAAAATTTTTATTTGTTTGTTCTTTTCACCCCTCGGAATATATGGGGTGGGTTTTTTTAGTGTTTTAGTGCTTTCCTGCCTGTGTTTGACTAACCCACTGCCTTTATAGCCATGTACTTGGTAGAGGCTAGATTCTTATCTCTGACAGCTGTATTAGGGAGTGACGTATTAGTTAATGTCTTTTAAAAATAGAGCACTTTTCTTTTCCTTTAAAAACAAAATAAAAACTTCTTTCTCAGTTGCTGACTTTCTTATAAATCCCAGTTGAAAACTATAAAACCACAGAGTCTACAGGGCTTGCTGGGAACAAAGACAAAACTCATGGTCTTTAGTAGATGTTAATTGTCTGCAGGAGTAAACCAGAGCTTCAGGGTTTAATTTTTTTGTTTGCTTTTTGAGACACTGTGAAGTTTTACTAATATCTTTGGCACGATTTCCTAAAGAGCAAGGCCTAGTGGCTCCCTGGGGGTAGTCCCAGCCCTGGACATCAGGCACATCCATGGGGACAGGGATGGCCTGAGGCCAGGCTGGGATGCCGGCCCACATTCGGGAGTCAGGATCAGGCCCAGTGAGGGGAACCAGGGTCAGACAGCCCAGGGATTGGTAGGCAGGGCCATGCTGATGGCTCCTGTTAAATGTTATGTTGGTATTCTGCATTCATAGAGGACTGTGAAATTATCCTGCTACAGATGGTCCATGAAAAAAAAAAAGGAGAGAAGGGTGGAAAGGAAAAGAGAGGAGAAATAAAAGCTTAAAAGCAATGAAAAAGACAAAAAGCAAGGGAAGGGAGTAAGAGAAAACAGAGAGCACAATTTCTGTTTGAATATTGAGATCTCTCATGCTGCTCAGCACCCTGTCCTAGCAGTGACCAAGGCCAGCTCAGAGTGTCCCATTGCCTTTAATAAGGAGGAGATTGAAGTCTACTCAGCAATTGCTTGAGAAGCTGTAACGACTGCAGGGAAGAAGCATGAATATCTAAATGAGTAAAAAGAATTGTCCATAGAAAGCAATCAAGTAACACACAATGAGGTTGAATATTATTTTTCAAGATTTCTGAGATGCAGGAAGGAGGAAGAGCTATGTCATTCTTCAAAGTTGAGAGGTTTGAATTTAAATTGGGAAAGCTACAGTAGACATTGCAGGGTTGTAATGAAAGGGAGTGAATGGCAAATAAAGGAGGAAAAGCAAAACAAATGGGACCAGAACTGCCTGGGAAGGGCTTTGAAAAGGTTCTGTTTTTTTTTTTTTTCCTTCAATTTGCATTGGAATTTCTGGAAATCATCCTGGAAGAGCAAGTACCATAGTACTTGGGTTACTCACTCCTGTGAAGGACATTGGAAATTTGAAATTGTCTGATTCATACCAGAAAATTGAGTTTCAGGTTTTAACATGTTTTAAAAATATCGTAGTAACTTTGTAACTAGCTGTTTTTAAATAGGCCATTCTCTGACTTCTGTTTTGACATAAATTTTTAACTTTGTCTTTATCAGAATGGACTAAAGCTGAAAATCAGCACTACCAGCAGTTCAGCAATAAGCCTATGAGAGTTTTATCAGTGTGAGTAGGACAAACTTTAGATATTTATCACTAGGAAAAGGCAGCTCAATGATATTATCAAAGCTAATACTAAGATGTGGTAAAGATGGATTTTTCAGCAGTGATATGAAGGGAAACAAAATGTAGAAGCAAGAAGATGAATTTAAGCATAGCTGTAATCAAAAAAACCCCATACTGAATCTGAGGGAGAGCTAAAAATTGCAAAATGGAGCCTATTTAAAAAATAAGTGATGTTAAATTCATGTTTTATGGGATTTTCAAGTAGTTGTAGTACAACTTATGGGTACCATCATCCTGAGAATATGAGATCATTTATCCAGGGTTTTTGATGAAATTATGGCTTTTATTCTGCAAATCACTGTAGCATTTTCTTTAAACTTTTGCTAAACTGAAATCTAAAGGTCAAGATATCACCAACAAAATACATTTAATGCATTATTAAAAAAAAAGGGATTTTACAAAAGGACCAGAGAATACCCAACATTATGTTCCTCTAGTGCTTGGTTTGAGCCAAAGAATTTTTAACCAGAAAAGCAGTGTTCAATAAGCAGAGGAATACAGTAAGAAATCCTGTAAAATATAAAATAATTAAATGAGATACATAAGAGATGAATAAATCACCACAGTGTCTAAAACCTTAAATACTATTTCTTTTTCTCTCCACTTTTAGAGTTTAAAAATAGAATATAGTACTAAAGGGGAATATAAAATAATTGATTTAGACTTTTCATAAAGTCCTGCACACACAGCTGTTTGGAAAGTGTGTAACCATGGAGTGAATGTTAAGGCCTTTAATAGCTTAAGAGCTGGTTACAAGGCACAAGCAAAGCATAAATGACCATTTCTCAGCAGGCAGAAAGATACATCCTGTGATGCTTCAGGGGTCAGCCATGTCATTGGTGTATAATGTATTAATTAACAGGTGAATAGACGGAAGCAAAATTTGCCAAAAGGAAAATACTCGTTTGTCTGGTGGGAGTAGGGGAGTTTCCCTATCAGAGAGACAACGCTAAAAGATAATTTTATTTAATTTCTCTAGGTAAATGGAACAATTTAAACTCTATTATCTACACTGACAGGAAGGCTCTGAGATGATTTATCTGCTCAGAAAAAATATGGCATTATTATAGGCAGCTGGGCAAATATACCTTTTCCATGCACAAGAGCCTTCACATCAAGCGTTTAAGATGTTAGTTTGTACTTTAAGGAGGATATTCACTGAATGCTCCAAATAGTTGTTTCAGCTTTGATCTCCACAACCTAAAGATCTGCCAGAAATGGAAGAAGGTCAAGATAAGGATGACAAAAATAATGAAATGTGGGGATTTGGAGGCAAATTAACTCCAAGAGAGTTTAAAAAGACTAGGATTATCTATTTTAAATGTGCCAGACACTTTAGATAATGAATAGTAGGTTAGTATAATAGAAGTGCCCATTTTCATAAACCATTATGACTTACTTGCTGTTCAAACCTTTTCTCAAAAACATTTTGTGTTCCTAAGAGCCATTTTTTAAAGTAAGGAGGATGGTTGTGGAGGTAGAAAAAAATTCATACCAAGTCCAGAAAATACAGGCAGAAAAACACAGTGAATATTGACAAGCAGCAACAGAATGTTTTGTGAATATTAACGTGAATTGTACAATAATCTTTTAAAATAAAAACACTGGCTTCCGTTGCATCCCCTTGCCTATGCACACCTGTGTACAGATACACACAAACTTATAACTAAAGCCAGAAGGGTGTTTTGCTTGTGTTATATAAGTCATTTTGTGTCGAACAGCATGCAACTGTTTTGAGGGGATTTTTTGAAGAGCTGCAGCTAGCTTTTATTTGAAGAAGGGAGTTCCATTTAGTAGTAATAAAATTTTGGGGTACTCACTGTATGTAGTCTTTGCTTGCACAAGTAGGCAGGAGAATGAGTGAGACATCTGAAATTGGTGAGACACGTACGTCCCTGCAGCCGTCATTTGTTATCCTTCTTTGTGCGCTTTGTGATGTACCCTTTCATTACACAATTGCCCACTATGCTTGCCACGAGGCACCTCCCTGCAGACACCGCTTACTCTGTGTCTCCCCCATTCTGCAAATGACAATTCAATCAGAATAAAGTTTGAAGATTTGGGTTTTTTTCTGCGTGTCCATATCTCCCAATATTTGGTAAAATAACTCGAGACATCCCATTAATTTCTATAATGTACAGCTCACCTGTACTGCACATGAGCAAATCCCACAGTTCCTGAAAGTGTTGCATTACCAGGTCTATCCTGTATAGTTGCACATCCCCACAGATAAAGCAGGAGCTTTCTGTGAAGTGCTAGTAGGCTTACTTAACACATATGGGCCAAAGGTCAGGACTTGGCCCTAAATTCAAGGCACCCTGAGAACATTGGGTTTACGGTCTGTGGCTAAACCCATGATGCAGTGTATTGGCAGTGAAGGCTGATTCTTCCTGAAAGTCTTGTGCTTACTGCAAAATGCTGTAGGGTACGTGGTTTCATTATTTTACATCTATCCTTTAACCATTTCATTGGGAGAGAAGTGAAACGGAAAAACAGCGAGAAAAGATTGTCTTGTGCTTCAGACAGTGATGTTTCATCCTTTTCTATGCCACAGCACTTAAACCAGCATGGCACAAATTTTGCTTTAATGTTGCTTTTCCTCTTTTCTGAGTGTGAGATGCACAGGGTTTGATATGCAGAACTGATGAGGATTCACATTTTTACTTTTGACTATTCAGCTGAAATGGAAGTCCGTCACCACTTCTCTGAGCGCAGAATGGCAAACACTCTGAAAACTCAATCCAGTGATATAAAATATAGATATAATTATGTATGGGCATTTCTTCATCCATGACAACCAAAATGTTATTAATATATGTATGTGTATGCATGATATGTCTGTGCACAATGTGCACTACAAAGATACATAGATGGAAGCATACCTCATCCAAAGCAACAAAATATTTAAAACAAATCTACTTACTGGAAAACCTGTTGGGCTAATACTGTTATATATTGTTTAGTATTTCAGTAGAGCTTTATAAAGCTTTTTCTTTTTAATTAGCAATATAATAATCGTGACTAAAATGTTGTAAATTATGATATGATATGAGACCAGGGTTTACTAAAAATTTTATTAAATATTTAGAACCTTCTGATAAAAATTTACAGTTCTTCTAGAAACATTCTGTGAGAAACACTTCAAGCTAAATAAGGTGTTATGTTCGATTCATTAGTCTTCCTTCAAAATACATTGAGAAACTGTGCTGTCTTTGACAAAGTATGCCAGATATCCCATAGGAATTATTTTTTAAATACCTGTTTAAAATACTTAAACGTCCCAGGAGTAGACTGTATTCTTTCTTCAATTAAGTAAAATAACGGATTAATAAATTTAAAAACAAAACAAAACAAAAACCTAGAAGAAATGTCATTCAAAACTGCAATTTTAAGCTATAGCTTTGTGTATTTCCTGTACTAAAACCTCTTAAATCTCGATAATGGTTGGGCTTTTTTCCAAACAGAGCATAAATTTTTTTTTATGTAGTGGGTCATTCATGGATTTTTGCTTTATTAGTCCTCCCTGATAACCTTTAGCTTACAATACTGCCAGTCATTCTGGATAATTTTGTTGATTTATGTGACATACACAAGTGTGATGTTTAATATAAGCACAGATTCTCTGTGTGAGATTTTCAGGGATCATTCCTTCAACTTTTAGCAGCGTAGCGGTCCAAACCTTTAGACTACCCTGTCATTCTTGAATAATCTTACGTAAATCAGACCAGATTTTTACAGCCACTTAAGTGCAATTTTGACCAGGTGATTGGCACCTAAAATTATGTCTAGTCTCTATGAACATGGCATAGGGAAAATCACATTTCCAAGGGACAGCTACAAATGCTTAAATGAATGCAGAACTACCAAGGACTAGCCAGAGGGCAAGGCTGAATATAGTGGGGCGTGTGACATCAGTCATTTCTCTGGAGCTCAAGCATCCGGTTTTTCTGAGGACAGTCTGGCTACAGAGAACAACCCTTGGTCTTTGAGAAGGGTGATTCTCATGGATCGAAACCCCTGGATACTAGAAAGAGTTGAGGAGGTGCTTGTCTCCTTAAAATAAAGCTCTAAGAAATAGCTCTGCTGATGCCATTAAAAAATAGTCTTCTGGCGAGAAAAAGTGCCCCAAAGTTGAGACCTTTGGGAGCCCTTCAGTTCCAGTGAGGTTTGGATAGAAAGTAACCACTTCTTGCTCAACCAGTACCCTCCTGGGACCCTCCTGATTTAGAGCCAAAAGTGTTCTGGCATTTTGTGCAAGAATGGGATTTACTTATGCCTAAACTTGTTTGTCTAAAGTAGACATCTGTTCAAAGCCAGTAAGCTGTCCTTCCTCTCTATTCAATGGCCAGAGGAATATCAGAATTTTATTCAGCTGAACTTGAACTGCTTTCTTAAAGTAGATGCGATCAATTGTCTAATGGCAACATCTGTTGCTCTCCATTTGGTATAGGGAAACACAGAATTCTAACTTTCAGATATGTGATGTAAGATGAAGCCAGGCCAAGGATGCTACCTCCCATTGATACCACTAAGAATTAGAAACCTGTGCACTTGGAGGAACCTTGACCTTTATTGCTTTTTTGTGTCTCAGTTCTCCCTTTCTGGGTTACTGAAAATTCACATCTACTTAAGTTTGTGAGGAATTTGAGTTCCTAAATAGTAAGGCCATAAAAGTGCATCAAATTAGCTAGGCATTCATTTAATCTTGTATGTAATGAAACTTAATATTCTAATGCTACAAACAATAAAGGCCAAACATTTTAATTTTTTTTAATCTCAATTATGTTATTATGTAACCTAACTTTTCCCTATCAGTGATCTTATTGTTCCCATATCACTAAACAAAACTTGCAGCTATGTTTTTAAGTACAAATATTGCAGTACAAAGTGATTACCACAGGAGAAAAAGTCACTAGAGAACATATTTTTAGAAAATTGATAATTACTTGATGGTTTTAATATGTAGGAGATATGGGTAGTCCACAAGAAAAACAGAAAAGCTCTAGAGAAAATACTTTCTTTGTGGAGCAGGGTGGTTCACAAGAAAATACAAGTTGTGTCATGAGTGCACCCATGGTGGTGTGCTAGTTTTCTATTATGCTGATAGTAAAAAAATTAAAAATTAAAAAAAAAAATCAATTGAAGTAATTTTAACTTTGTTCATTTTCAGTGTTTCTCCAGCAGCAGTTCAGCCTAGATTTTGTTGGCAGTGATCTTACTTTCAGTGCCATGGAAAACTCATCTACAGAAAGGCTTTTAAATCTTTATTTGTTAGAATGACAATGTCAGTAAATTAGAAGTGTTGTTATTAACTTGGGACTTGATTCTGTCAACATTTATGAAGGTGCCTAATTAATTCATGTAGTTAGACTGAGAGATATTAATGGACCACATTTCTCAGTCTAAGTGCATGCATAACTGTTTTCAAGACCACAGCTCAAACTAAGAAACCAATATTTAATTTTTCTCTCAAAGTATTGATTTGCTTCTGAATCTGAAATTCATAGCAAATCTCCCTGTACATAATAAATGAATAATCCTCTATCCGATGTACTTACAAGCTTCAACTCCAGGTACAGATTTTATGCTTTTGACTGAATTTTACTTGTAGCTATTTCACTGTCGGCATAAGACTATACTTCTTTGTACAGTAAATGACAGATAAGAAAGACTGGAGGTTTTGTGGGTGCAAGTGAGTTAAGTATTTTCTCATACATCACTGTCATGGAGCTCCTCAAGTGTGGCCCAATAACCTTAACTGGAGTATAATACAGTTCTTAACTCAATTTCCAAAAACTTTACTGACAACATATGCTTAGAGAAACTATAAGTAATAGTATCTTATTAGTTTAAGATGTTTTTTCTTCCTTGTCTAATCAAAAATGAGCCCTGATGTAAAAATGCAACTAGCAAGCAAGCAATTCATAATATATCTTAATAGCTATTTCTAGTTTGAAACAGTAGATAATGTTCACATGTAAAAATGTAAATTAAGGACTAAACTGTATCCAGGTCTGCAAGGTAAAAATTGTTGACAGAAGCTTTCACACCCAATGGGCACTCCCCATGGTAGTCCATGTGGTCAAAAATGAGTGCCTCATGTTCAACAAAACAAATAAAATGTAACTTTCTATCTCGTCCCCATGGCCTGATGCTTATGAATCTACTACTGCTGCTGTTTCAATGAGCGAATGCAGTCATGACTTTTGGCATCTTTCCAGTGACATAGTGAGAAAAATTACCTGTGGGGCTTCAATCTAGAAGATTGTTGATGTAAGTCTTCATTGGCTGATCAAAGGACTTCAAAATTTAGAAAGAAGGGGAAAAAAATCCCGTACAGAGAGAACATGGAAAAATGTGAAAGAGCCTATCATCCTTTGACAATTAAGCTCTGCATTGACCTCTACCTATTTGTTCCTCTTGTACATCCATTTCAAGCAAAGAGTGGTTGTAATTCCAATAACATTGTTTTAGTAATGTATGAGTTTAAAACATCTATTAGAAATTAAATGTTTATTTTGGGTGAGGAGTGTTTCTTATTGTACCACATTTTGCAAGATCTGGTGCTGAACAAAGACCCTATAGCTGCCTATTAAATACTTTTAACAACGATTTCCATGATACTGGGGAGATTTTTGATTTAGCGAGTAAATAATCTCTTAAAATATTTCACTTCTGTATGTCCCTTGTAGATCTCTGTGCTCAAGACTACAACTTCAAAGGGTCTGCTTGTGACAAGACTAGCATAACAAATACAGCATGTATCCCTGCTTGCTTTTGCTGTGTGCTTTCATATTCATAGGTCAAGTAAAAAAAAAATTGGAAAACAATAATTGTAGCCCAAATAAAATGTATAGGTATTAAATGTAAATCACAATATATATATTGCAAGAAGAGAAATTAATTGCAATGGTCAACTAAAATAAGCACCTTTTTCTTCTTTTTTTGAGGGGAAAAAAATCTGAGCAATGAATTCTATCAAGCTATGAACAACTTCCTTGAGGAGTTGGTGGAAATTCCTTCATTTGAGTATTTTAAACATGATTCAGAAATAACTTCTAAATAAAGAATATAGAAGCATTTATGTTATTTGGACTAAATTACGTTATCAAAACATAGAAATATATGTCTGGATACAACCACAAAGTATGTGGTTTTTTAAAAGTATTTTACCATCATTCTTGTACACACACTACAAAAATCTTGTTTGGGCACTCAAAAAACAGACATTCTACTCCAACTAGGGCCTCACTGTGCAACTTCACTGTATCTTTCCTCGAGTCTTTTTTTATATATTGTAATAATTCTAGATTGGCCTTTGCCGTGTTTTTACAATAGCATCACATTGTTAAACACGTTGCAAATATCTGTTTGACTTGTCTTTCTGGTTTGACAATGTACCACAGGTTTTTTCTCATGAGTTCTATGTCCACCTTATAGTAATTTAATTTACATTTCCCTTGTTTTGTTTCTAAGAATGTCATGTGTAGTCATGTCAAAGATCTTAATGGAAGTCAAGCTGTATCATATCTACTGCTTCTCCCAACCAACTAGTTAGCTGCCCTGTCAAGGAAAATATTGTAATAGCTTGGTGCAACCTATTTTGACAAATCTGTTGCCTGTCTGACATCTGCTCATTATTTACAAGATAATTAAACATTAATTGCTTTACATCGTTTCATTTTCTTTCTGGGTACTGAAATAAGGCTGAATATCCTATAATTCTTCCTTCTTTTCTTCTCTACCTTTATAAAAATAATTATTTACTTTTTCTTCTTTTTCTAAATCCCTGGAACTTTCACTGTTATTGGTTTTCTTGCATGCTCGAAAATGGTTCAGAAATTGCTTTGGTTATTTTTTTTAAGAACCACAGGGTAAATTTTACTATGCTCTATCAATTGAAGACATATTTAATAGATACATTTCTTTGTGTTTATGTAGATGTTCTCCAAACAACCCTTTCCTAATTCAGGTCTGTTTCACTTGCGATTAGTTATCCTAAATACCTGACCACCTCTGCTATTTAGGAAATTCTAGACAGAAATTTAAGGACCCTGCATATTAGGGTTCTTTGTCCCCCTTTCTGTTGCCATTTTTGCACCTCTAACTTTACTTATTTTATCTCTATGACCCTAAATAATTTTTCTGTTATTCTTTATGCTTACTTGTTTTCATTGTATTTTTAATGATTGCTTTTTGATTTTCAGGCCAGAGACTTCTTTATGCAATCATGTTAGTCTCCTACTACACTTTCAAGTGTTCCATTAATTAAGATAATTTGATATATGCATTTATTAATAATCTTTCCGAAACTTCAGCTCTCAAACTCCTTTTCTACTTAAAATGTTTCCCTTCTGCCTACCAATGTTTTGTTAATGTTTACTTTTTTTAAGTATATTGTTGCTGTCATTTTTTCCTGTTTTCTCCAATATAACCCAAGCACTTATTGCACTTATTGAACATTATCTGTATGAAAGATACAGTTCTGTTCTTTCATCTGTGTTTATGAACAAACATATGTATGTTTGTATGTATATAGGCAGAATAAACAAAATTTGGATAGATGTATCCCTTTGAAGGGTTCCCCTTTAACATCCAGTGAATATTTAAGTGACAGAAACACAAAGGTTGAGCTCGTAGTTGCTGCTGGTTGTTCTTCAAAAAGTAAATGTCTTGCATCATATTTTTTTGTGTTTTTACTTTAAATCAGATAGTAAGATGCATAAAACATAGTTTTCATTATGAGTAAGATGTATTTAAGGACATTCAGTCAGAAAGAAAGTGTGCTTTCCTGCCACAGTGACAGTTTACTTCCTAGGAAAGATTATCACTGCTTGTGATGAAAATGACACTGAAAATTCCGCTTTATATTCATCAGGCCACCAAAAAGTGTATTAAAAATAGGGTCCAGGGAAAAGATGATAAAGCAAGATAATATTATACCAAAAAAGGCAGCAGTCTGAGTTAGGAATCATCTTTTCCTGTTCTTCCAATTATAATGCCAAAATAATAAAGCCAATGGTATGTGATTTGGATACTAGATGTTGGCAAATAATAAAAATGATGTGAATATAACAAAAAGATGGCTATCTATATATCATATGACCCAAGTTCCTTAAATTTGTAAGAATTAATCCCAATAGATTTTGTATCCAGGTTTCTAGTGAAGCATTGGTTCTCTTTGTCCTATGGTATATGAGAGCCCTCCAATATTTATGTTAAAATATTGAAGAATAGGAGTAATTAAGTTCAGGAGTATAGGTGCGTTATAATTAGTGGGACCTGATGTTCTTCATGTTGCTGTTTATAGGATTTAGGTTTAAGTTGTTAGAGGACTGTTTTGGGGAATATTTATCTTTCTGCATATGTGATATGCAGAAAGTGATTATACTTTCAAAGGAATCCTGTATAAAAGTTGAAGAAAAGCCTCTGGCTACTTCAAGGAATGCCTTTAAACTATTTTCATAAGTAAATAATTCCTTTAAGATATGTACTCATGAAGGACTTAACACAGCTTATAATACCATTAGCTTATATCTATGGTTATTTTTTGTTATATACATGGTGATATTGAAGAAACAGAATGTCTGTTTATGTGCCTTCATAAAGTCACTTGCTAGATTTTACATTCTAAACATGTTTTGTCCCTTATACAATTATTAGTATTCAATATGAGCTAAACTGCACTTAGTTATCTAAACTAGTGGGCATAAGGGCTACATTTTGCTTTGATCATTTGGTATAAATACGTACCGCGTTCAATCCAAGTTTTAAAGGTTTTAAAAGTACTTCACTGAAAGCTCAGATAGCTTGTAGTCTTTTAAAAGTTAGCAAATCACACCTTTTCAAGGAAGTTTTACTTTCTTTGTTGTGCAATTGAAGGAGAGAATATGAAGATGGCTATTTTCATGCTGTCAGAAAATGTGCCAGAGCTCTGCATGTGTAGAGTCAGTACAAACCCGCCCCATGAGCCTTCCTGAGTCTTGAAATTGTAACAACAGTATGTACCATGTCTACTGGAAAGTATTTACGCCCAAGGGCAGGGGGAAAATGTTCACGGAAGAAGGTGTCTAATCTTACTGCCTTTCATTTTGTTTAATCTAGTTATGCCACGTTTTGCTGAACAAGTTGAGGTTGCCATTGAAGCTTTGAGTGCGAATGTCCCACAGCCATTTGAAGAGAATGAGTTCATAGATGCCTCCCGCTTGGTTTATGATGGAGTTCGTGACATCAGGAAAGCTGTTCTGATGATAAGGGTATGTAAGGCACCTGGGAAATAAAAGATGGGACTTACAGGAAAGTATCACATTTGGTGAGAGGAATATAAAAGCTTCTTGGAATCAACTTTGTTTCATAATAAGCCAGAAAAGCTTGACACTGAAACAAGCATGAAACAAAAGTCTGTGCAGCAAAAGAAGAATTTGTAGGCAAAGAGATGAGGGTATTTTTGGGGATAAACCACAATTAATTTTTTAATCAGCCAGGAAAAGATTTGATCAGAACTGCCAAGTGATGCAAACTCCATTACTGTTTCCGTAGTAATAGCGTTAATTTGCTAGGATCTTCAAAGTTTGTGTAGATTTTTGTTGTTGGTTTTTTTGTTTTTTTTTTTTCCTAATGTATGTGTGCTGCCTAGGATATGAGGAAAGTCTGGTTAAAATCTAAATGAATAAATAAATTATCTTGCTGCTCCAGTAAGCCTCTGCAGGGATGGTTTTGAATGCTTACTGAGGTAAAGAATGTGTCATTTCAGCGTTGACTAACCAGTTGATTCAATTTGCTTAGGCATCTTTTAAAAAACCAAACAAATAAACAGAAAAAACCACAGAACAACATAATTATTATAAGAGTAGATGTGTGTCTTGCTTTTCAGTGTAGCCTACAGTCAAAGATCTTTAAAAAAAACAAAAAACAACAAACCAAACCTGGTTTGGACATCTCTTCAGCAACTGAAAATTGTTTGAAACTCAAATTACCTTGAATCTGCCCCAGTGAAAACCGCATACAAATAAAGCTATGGTGAAAATCACAGAGAAAATTTATGAAGCAAATAACAGTGCTAAAACAACAACTCATCCCTTTGAGCAAACAGGTAACGTACACTTGTGGTTGTAAGTATAGTATGGCACTGATGTAAGACTTCTGGCAGTTGGAACCCTCCAAAATAGCTTCATTTTAGTAATCTGTTACTAAGTATTAACATTTACAGAAAAAGCTTTTGATGGGCTTAATTTTATAACTGTGAAATGTAAATTCCATTCCCATACCCAGTGCTAATCTCAGGTAGCCTGAACTATAGTCATGATTGATGATGAGGGCAAACCCATCCTCTTTCCTGGGTATGCAACATCAGGGTATTTGCAATTCTTCTGGACTGGGATGGAAACGAGAAATCTGCATAGTAAAGGATCTCCATTCTTCCTTTGATTATCTAGTTCTTTAGTCTGTAACAGTGGTTTTTAAGGACAAGAACCACTTCTAAGCATGTTTTAATATTTTATAGTCTCTCATGAGTCATTTTAAACTGTTTCATGAGACACAATCATCAGGTGGGATCTGGTATAGACCCATGCTTTCATAGAATCATTGAATCATAGAATAGTTTGGGTTGGAAGGGACCTTTAAAGGTCATCTTAGTCCAACCCCCCGCAATCAGCAGGCACATCTTCAACTGTATCAGGTTGTTCAGAGCCCCGTCCAACCTGGCCTTGAACATTTCCAAGGATGGGGCATCTATGACTTCTCTGGGCAACCTGTTCCAGTGTTTCACCACCC
The DNA here is from genome assembly GCA_008921705.1 of Burhinus oedicnemus. Classification (NCBI taxonomy): domain Eukaryota; kingdom Metazoa; phylum Chordata; class Aves; order Charadriiformes; family Burhinidae; genus Burhinus; species Burhinus oedicnemus. The sequence goes on from VFFE01007146.1 coordinate 1,148,112, forward strand.
TCTTCATGAAAAATTTCTTCCTTATATCTAGTGTAAATCTACCTTCCTTTAGTTTAAAACCATTATCCCTTGTCCTACCCCTTTCCCATCTCCTTCGCAGAGTTCTGGCTTCCAGCACCCCCTGTACATCAGAGTTGTCCCCGAGAGGTTGCCATTAGACTGTCCATAGTGGGTGAGAAGTTTCTGCTAAGCACAAAGCACCATTTTAAATTCTGGAGGCACAGTCACTTATTTCATTGCTGTCTTACCGTTATATTAACTGTTAGCTTGGAAAGCTCATCAGCATGCAGGCTTTGCAGCCTCCTTAGAAATGTCCCAGGTTACTTTTGCCGTTGTATCACTACCACTTTCCACTTCTTGTATGATATGAGTTAATGAATTCTGCTTACCCAGATCAGGTAAATGTATTTTTGCATTAAATTAACTTATTTATGGAGCTAATATAGTGCTCCTTACTCAGGTAGAGGCCTAAAGCACATTATCCTTGTGAGTTAACTGTGAAAATCCACGTATATAAACTTACATAGACTGGAGTTTGCTGAATCAGAGCCTTATTTTCTGTAGAAAACAAAATTAGTTTCAGTTTGAGACACATCTGGACATCTCACATTGAAATGGAATGTGTAATTAAAGGGTAAGCATTAAACTCATGCACCCCTTTAATTCAGGTTGTAAAACTTCTTGCAAAATTATTAATAAAAAAAAAGAAACCTTGCAAACTTTTTAGAGCATCTGACACAAACAATTATTTTGACGGAGTAATTGTTCGTGTACATGCCATGAAAGATTGAATTTATCTGAGATGATTCACTCATTCCATAGAGGAAATAAAGCCACTTTTTAAATTAATTTTGTTGGTGTTATTACTTTTAGTAAGCTGAAGGAAAAAGGGATAATCTCCTTTTTTCCCTTGAAAAGGAGAGATTTTATTGTCGCTTTGGAGGAGAAAGGAGACTTATTTTTGCATTGGGGACTATTATTATGATCTATATAGAAGAAAAACTCTCTTCCACAACTTAAGAATTAGTATAAATAAATTGAGGAGGATAATTATAGAACCTAAAAATAAGATAGAAAATAATAACTTAGTTCCAACATCTTTTATATTACTGCGTCTGGATCAAATTACCCCCCCCCTTTTTTTTTTTTTCATAGCTACTAATGAAATTCCCTCAGTTATTAGACAGAAACCCTCTCTCCAGTTAGGAAGAATCACAGTAGCACCTTTTCTCTTTCATATATATCTCTGAGGCTAGTCTTCCTTTTCACACGTGGCCTTTGCTATTGGCAACCTCGCTGTTAGTTGCATCTATGTTAGCATTAGTGTTACATTTGTTTGGATCAGGAGTGCACTTTGGGAGCCAATCTCCAGTTGGTCCTTCTTGCTGTGTTTTTGTTCATGTTACAGATTAGTCTTAGACATATAAAATAGATTCTTTGGGGGGTCCTGGAAGATGTGCTCAAGGAGCATCTTAAATGCACTTCTATTCTATTCTATCATTAAGGGTATTTCAGTCCATGGGAGCAGACCACAGTGAGCCTGAATAAAAACGAAGCGAGGGTAGTGCAGATGTGGGGTCCTGAGCACCAACTGTTTGGACGTAAGAATCGTGTTCTACTCTTCCACATTTGTCAATGCAGGCTCAGCTGTGATCACCTATGGGGTAGGTCACTGTGGTGAAATCCAAAGTGCTGCTACATCTCAAATCCTCTGGAAAACTAGACTTGGTGCAGAATCCCATTATCTTTTTAAATAGCCTATCTCCAAAGGGTGCTACGGGGTCCCTTGTCTACATCAACTCCCTGTTGCTTCTCAGGTTGAATTTAGTGTTAGATTTTACTGTAAATCATTAAACAGCTGAAGACCTGCTGTGAGAGAGGTTCTCTGTCTTTGCCACTCAGATGCTGCTTGCAGCACCTGAGTCACTCAGGCTGCAACTGCCTTTGTACAAAAACAAATGTACAGAATAGCATGGAGTTGAATAGAAAAGCATATTATAAAGGCTTTTTTTTCTCCTTAGCTTTTAGAATTAGAGGGTATTTTCATGCTAAAAAATGGGGGAATATCTTTTCAGTCTTTCCTCTTGTTATAAGATTAGCTTGACTTGGTGTTTACAGAGCTGAAATTCTCATAATTGCATCTTACAATTTTTAAGTGCATACAGCACTATAGCATTGTGGGGTTTCCATCTTCATCAAATATATTTGAATTGGTGAAATATTAAACAAATAACATTTATAAATCTGCATATATATGCCATTTTATGACTTATACATGCATAATTCATGGTTTTATACTGCAGTTACAAAAGATAAAATTATATTGGTGGAGGATATTTTGTTTACAGCAAGTTCTTCACTCTAACTGTCAGAGAGAGATTTAAAAATAAAAAAAGATTCTAATGACTGGAAGCTGAAAGTCACCAAATTCATATTAGAAATAAAGCGTGCATCTTAAAAGAGAAAGTATGTATTTACTGGGTGATTTATCTGGGATTGTGAAAGATCCTTCTTCACTGGGAGAACTAATCTGAATTAGATGAAGGAAGTGAAGAATATGCTCTATGTGTAGTAGAGATACTGTATTTGAAAAAAATTAGTCCTGGGAAGTCTTACGGCCTGTGCTACACAACAGACAGACTAAAAATTATGAAAATGGTCCATTTTTCTGCTGAAATGAATGAGTTCATGAAACTTATTAGTTTTGAAACTTATTCTAGCTCCTTCTGCCACTGGTGGTTGTCAGAGTTTTGTTTGGAAGCTGTCTCCAATCTCAAATCTATGTTTCCTACATCTGTGTGATCATAGGTTCAGGTGTCTGCAAGACTGATTCAGTCCTCCTGTCTTCCAACTCAGAATAATGAAGTTCCAGACCTTGTTGTCTTGGTAACTAGGTTTTAAACACCAAGGTCCTGTTAGTTGTGCACAAAAATTAGATTTGTTATGATAAGTTTAGAAGGCCCTGCTAAAAGTAAAAATCTTTAAGTCGATGTACTTCAATATAATATTTCTTTTTTATACTTTTGTGTCTAAACAAATAGGAGACCCTATTATATATGGGCTGCACCTCCAAGACATCAGATAAGACAAAGCAACAGTGCAAGAGTGAAAAGCATGCAAAATGTTTGAAATGTCAGCATACAGATAACTACTGTTCTTCATCTTAATGAAAACTGTAGCTCTTTTTGGAAGAAAACGAGGGTGTTAAATTCACCACACTTGAAAAACCTTAAGAGAGTGAATCTGAAAGTTAGTTTTGAATTAGATCTCACTTGTACAGAGGGGAAATACTGAAATCTGTTGTGCTTGTAGTATATTATTAACAGTTGCGTTAACTTGTCCTTTTGCTTTGCACTACATTTTCTCCAAGTTCAGCATCTATATCCATTAAGTTTCAATCTTTTAAAGACCACAAATTTTAAGATTATGAATGTCAGGCAGTAACAGTAATATGTTTTTTCTGAATGTTTCTTTAAGAATAAATCCCTGAAACAGAATATTTTAGTTTTTTAAGAGGCATCCTTATGTCCTTACTGGTTACAGTGTTGAGATGTAACATTTTGAATATTACACCCTTACTGTACCGCAACTCTGACTATGAAAGTCTGGGAAAGTGCTGCACATTATCTTTTATAGTCTTGTTTATAAAAGTGGAGACAGAAGAAACTAAGAAGAGTATACCTGCGGGGTAAAAGGGAACTGACTTTACAATGACCAGTGCAACTGGATAGTTGAATGGACTTGGAGGATGAGGAAGAGCCAGCTGGTTTATGAAGAAGGAGTTGAAACTCTCCACCTTGTTCCTGTTCTTCACAGTAAAGCCTAGGCAGATGAAAAGATGAGCCCTATGATAGGAAATACTCTCTCTTGCTCGGGGAGTTGTATGATTCTCTTAGTAGCTGCTTTACTTATGGCAGATTTTAAAGTCACATCCTGCCCTCAGGCAGCTGAGCAGAGAGAATAAAGTGATTAAATGCAACTGGAAAGCAAGACCATTGGACATTATAACGATGGGTACCAATCTTTCTTTTTTTTTCACCAAAAGTTCATCTCCTGTCTATGCTGTTATATACACTATTTGTAAATGCATCTCTTCAGAGATGCAGCCTGAGTTTCATTACCATACTGTCATACATGGTTATTTCTTTCTCCAGCAGTCAGCCTCAAAACACTTATTTATTTCATACTCTTTAAGCCAAATGAAGATGGCTGTGTTTTATTCTCCCCATCACGCACACTTCACCATATAGCTAGCAAAGCAGCTGATTTTCCGTTACGAACAGTGATGTGCACTTCATGTTGGAAACCAGACTGTAATATAAATATCGCCAAAAGACCTGTCTACATTATGTTAGAGGGTTTGGACCAGTTCCTAGTGACTGTGCATCTTCAAGACAGAGCTGTAATGACAACTGGCAACGATTAGCACCTCTGCTAGAAAACTTGATGTTGCCTTCAAGCATGAAATGCCAGCATGGATGATTTCTTCTGTAATGGTTGGCCCTCTAGGTTAACGCTGAGGCATATGGGTATCCAGTAAGGTTAGGATTTCTCTGCACAGTTACTGTGATCTTCTTTTTCTATTATCACCATCATGCATTGTACCTACAGAAGTTACTCGTGCCCAGGTTGTTGTACTAGATGCTATTAAAGCACAAAATGGAATATAATCTTCCTTCCAAAGACTATTTCTGGTTTTGCACCATCTAGATTAAATATAGTACTAAATACTGATTTTAAGTAGGCTGTCTCTCCGTATATACATAAGGAAAAATTTTTTGCTCCAAATTTTTTGCTAGAAAGTGAAAAAACAAATAAACAGATGCATCAGTTATCTTTTTTCTTCCTCCCTCCAACATTTTAAATAACCTGAAGCCAGCATACACATAACTAGATTTAATCAATCTGCCCAGAGACCCTCACGCTATTTGTAGCACCAGCAATGGAGATAATGTGTTTTCTGTATAGGGGATGAGGCAAATTCCAAAGCTCTGTATCTGAAAACAATCATGTGAACCAACAAGATAAAGCAGATTATAAACTTGACATTTGTTTCAAAACCAGTTGACATAATTTACATTTTCTTTCAAGGGGAAATCTCTTATTTGCTTTGATAACTTTTTCTTCCAGAATGTTAGTTTCTTTTTCCCAGGTATTTACTTCTGTTTTGAAGATTACATGGAGATTCCAGTAATATAATAGTGTTAGTATCCATTTATGTATGAAATAACATTATTTTGAAATACTGAATTCCAGTTGTTAGTATTTCCAAAGGATATTTGTTCCTGGAACTGCATTCATCATGTTAACAGAGTTAAGAAAAGTTGCAGCAAGGTGATGATAAATGCCATTTGTAAAGAAAACTAGAGTTAAAACAACTTAATTTTTAAGACAATTCAATTTCAGTTCTCAACTGCTTGGGAAGACAAGTTAATTTAAAAGAAAAGAGAAACAGCATTTCCTGGGCAAGTAGTCAATGAAAAAAGAGCTTACTGTACATAAGACTTTGTCTGTATCCTTTATAAGCTTGTCATCTCCTCTCTTTTGCTTTCTCTCCCTGTCTCTCTCTCTAGACCCCTGAAGAGCTAGAGGATGATTCAGACTTTGAGCAGGAAGATTATGACGTTCGCAGCCGAACAAGTGTTCAGACTGAAGATGACCAGCTTATTGCTGGCCAGAGTGCAAGGGTGAGTATAAAACCCACATACTACATTAAGTGTCTGTATAACTACAAATAAAAAGCTATGCCTTGGAAAGCAAATACAGTGATTTCAAATCTTCAGGGTCACTTAAGAAAGGACAGGAATAAGTTGACCTAGGTGTTTAAAGTTTTTTCATGTCTCACCTATTTGAAAAGCACTGACTTTATTGAATGATCTTCCTTCAGCTTATGTGATGCCTTGTATTAACCGTTTGCTCCAGCTAGTGCTGTAGGAGAAGGCCTTACGGGTTTGGAATGTGCTGAAACCGTGGGAGTAGTCAACAAATCAAAAAAAAAAAAAAAAATCCTCTCAGGGCACCATGTGCTGTATCCAGAGAAATCTTACATTAGTCATGTTTCTCAGTGTGCAAACCTGTCAAGAAGATCTGTTTAAGCTACTGAGTAGTCCCTGTAATTTAATTGTAATTGAAGACATTTGTTACTGAGTCAATGTAATTTTACCAGGGTAATTACATCATGATAAACTCGAGTCATTGTGATTTGCGACCTCAGCTTGTGCATGGGGATTGCAAATTAAGCTGATGAGTGCTTCAGGGGTCACAGGTGCTGGAGAAGTGAAGTTTGTTAACACTCAGGATTATGCCACCCTGTGATGAATGTTTACCTTTTACTAAATAGGCTGCTTAGATCAAATTATTAAAAAAAAAAAAAATCAGAATATAATTTTGGGGGAAATATATTTGACTGGAAAGAGAGTTTAAATAAAAACCTTAAAATTTTGCAGCAGAGAACCAGTGGGGAACTGGGAATTAACCGAATTATTTTCATGGCTGTTTTGCACAGGTCTGCAGTTTCTTCTTCTAAGTGCTAAAAGTGGACTAAATGAGAAGCATCCTTCCCACACACACTCACACACTGTAGCAAAAGCTGGTAGATGGAACAGTTACTTCTTACCTTGAATTCTGGAAGATGATTTGTTTGTAGGGCTGAGAACCTGAAGACCAAAAGGCAATGATGCTTTGAAAGATAATTCAGACGACCAGGAAGGAAGAGTTTTCAGCTGCTGTAGGAAGAACCAAAGTATGTTAGGGCTTGAGGTTGGGCAGTGGTTTCTTTTTGTCTTAAATTAACTTCCCTGAATATTGACTATAGATGGTAAATAAACCATACCATGTATCAGAAAAGCTGGGTTTCTATCACTACATCCCAAGGAGAAATAATTTCGTTCTTGCATAACAGGGACATATCATATATATCATTATCACCTAGATGAAGAGCAGATGGATTGTAGTTCCCATTCCAAAGAGCTGGGTGACCAGGAACTAGCACTGAAAACCATGCAATCAGGAGAATTACAGGATGATACATGGTTACCTTACCCTGACAACAATGACAGAGCTATGCTTTGGATGCAGTTGACTATCTTTGGGAGATTTTTATATTTTAAAGAGCATAAAATTCCTGTTTGATATATTCACAGAATCACAGAAGGGTTGAGGTTGGAAAGGATCTTCAGAGATCATCTAGTCCAACCCCCCTGCCAAAGCAGGGTCACCTAGAGCAGGTTGGACAGGAATGCATCCAGGCAGGTTTTGAATATCTCCAGAGAAGGAGATTCCACAGCCTCTCTGGGCAGCCTGTTCCAGTGCTCTGCCACCCTCAAAGTAAACAAGTTTTTCCTCATGTTGAGATGGGATTTCCTGTGTTCCAGTTTGTGCCCGTTGCCCCTTGTCCTGTCACTGGGCAACACTGAAAAGAGTCTGGCCCCATCCTCTTGACACCCACCCTTTCGATATTTATAAGCATTGATGAGATCCCCTCTCCATCTTCTATTCTCCAGGCTAAACAGACCCAGGTATCTCAGCCTTTCCTCATAACAGAGATACTCCATTCCCTTTATCATCTTTGTAGCCCTCCACTGGACTCTCTGCAGTAGTTCCTTGTCTCCTACCTCCTTTGCTTGTTTTGTTACTCATACGGATACACCGATCTTGAACTTGGAGGAAGTGGTGCTTGAATATTAACCAGCTCTCTTGCACCCCTCTTCCTTCTAGAGCCTTAGCCCATGAGATTCCTCCAAGCAGGTCTTTGAAGAGATCAAAGTCAGCTCTCCTGAAGTCCAGGGTTGCAATTCTACATTTTGCTCTGCTTCTTCCACACAGGATCCTGAACTCCACCATCTCGTGGTCACTACAGCCAAGGCTACCCCCGACCTTCACATCCCTAACTAGTCCTTCTTTGTTTGTCAGCTCAAGGTCCAGCAGTGCACCCCTCCTTGTTGGTTCCTGCACCACCTGTGTCAAAGAGTTGTCATCAATGCTCTGCAGAAACCTCCTGGACTGTGCATGCCTGCCTTTCCGGCAAATACCAGTGTAGTCAAAGTTGCCCATGAGAACCAGGGCCTGTGATCATAAGGCTACTTTCAGCTGTCTGTAGAAGGCCTCATGAACTTTCTCTTCCTGATCCGGTGGTCTGTAGTAAACACCCACAACAGTGTCTCCTATATTACACTGCCCCTTAATTCTTACCCATAAACTCTCAACACCTAGTCAAAGAATTGACCACTAAAGTAAGTCTTGGGTACAAAAGTATTGAGATACAATACAGTTATTTCACAGTCTTTTTTTTTTTTGGTTATGTCTAGGATTGAGTAGCATATCATCCTTTCTTGATCTGAAAACCAAGTAAAGACTGCAGCAATATTTTTACTAAGAATCTATTTCACCTAGAGACTTAGGAGTCTTAAATTCTATTACATTTATTGTGGTTATTATCACTGCTGTGCTTAAAACCTTCTGCTTTAATCAGCTATACACTGTATAAACATAATATATTATAAAGACAGTCCCATTCCTGAATAATGTAGAATGCAATATGTCACAAGGAAAAAACTTTGAAAGCCTAAAATGAAAACATGCTAAACAGAAGCCGCCCAGTCCACAGTCTTGAGCGACTCATTGAAATGAGTCTGCTAAGCAGAATAATATAATCTTTGAACCTTTTCTATAGAAAAGCTGGTTTTTTATTTGTGGAATGTAATGGATTTGTTTAATATGCTTACTCCATAAAGGTATTAGTATTTCAGTAGAAAGACTTGTGTTGGTCTTCAATAGAAATAAAACTTAAATATATGAGCTGCATTTGCTATAGGATATAGCTTCTTTGAAAACACATCAGCAGCTGGAATAGAAATGTTAAAGCACTGTATACCAATTTAAAGGATGTGCAGGTGAAGCTGCCCACAGAAAGAAACCACATGCGAG